>CABHPQ010002187.1:8839-29813 GCA_902168405.1 Peromyscus aztecus | reverse complement strand
TCTCTCTCTCTCTCTCTCTCTCTCTCTCTCTCTCTCTCTCTCTCTCTGGTTTTCCCAGACAGGGTTTCTCTGTGTAACAGCCCTGGCTGTCCGGGAACTCATTCTGTAACACCAGGCTGGCTTCAAACTCACAGAGATCTGCCCGCCTCTGCCTCCTGATTGTTGGCAGGGTCCTTGGTCTCTTAACAACTAGCTATAGCTCAGTTTTAAACAAGGGTACAAAGAGGTAGAGCTGCTCATTGATGGAAGTGTGGGTAGTTCGACCCAAAGGAGTGAGAATACCGAGAAAGGAGCAAAGAAGCCGGCAGTTACTGACTGCCATGGGGTCACAGGCCTCGAGAATCTGCTGCGGAACCTGCTGGAGGGTGGAATCCTCCTTCCAGGTAATTCCTGTCCCTTCTCAAACCGTGTTTTCCGGAAAAGAGTAAGAGTCGAGGTACACAGGTGTATGTACACCAGTCTTACTCACAGAACTAGCTAGTTCTCAAGGAACTAGAGCATTTTATGAATGAGGCATACACCCAACTATTTGGAGAGTGGAGAAATCCCCAAATTGCACATGTCTTCCGTGCCTGCTTTTAAGAAGGTAGACATATGTAAAAATAGAGGCCTACCAATGGCTTTCCAATCCTTGCTGTTATTAGCGAAGGCCTCATAAATTATTGGAACAATTAAAACCAACTAAGCCTGACAAAAGACCCTTAAAATCCTCACGGTTGTCTCTCCCGGACAGAAGCAGCCCGTGGTGGTTGTCTAGCCTCTGCACGCATGAAGAAACCCTCCAAGCACTTCCTGCTCTTTGATTCATGCACGGCTCTGTGTTTTGGGAGGGGGCAGATTCCCGTCTATCTCTGCGCTGTCTCTGATTCAAGTTGGTCCTTCTGGGAGTAATATTACCCTGGCGTTTATACCCTGAGCCCAGCTCTCCACAAGTGACTGCATGTTTCCTGAAACCAACCATTGGCAGCTGTTACACAGACATTTTCTCCTTTTTAGATACCTATAATTACACCAATTATGCCAATCATTGATGTTTATAAAGGATTTAAAATTTTACACACCCAGAAGAGCCTGTCAGGAAGTTGCATCCAAGGCAGAATACACTCCACAGAGGGGCCTATTTGGCCATCACAATTGCTGCAGAGAGTCCCTAAATTGAGTGTTGGCCCTGTGAGTGAGGCTTCTTGTGTGAGCCTGGATGTCTTGGACAAGTTAATCCTGTTGCTGGGGTAAAAATCCGTTGGGTTACCAACCACAAAACTCGATTTAGCTTTTCAAAGGAAAGAATAATGGGTCCAAGTTAATGACATAAAGCTTTCTTTTGAGTTTCAACCCTCGACACTGCAACACCAGATAAGAAGGGAGGCATTCTGCTGTCTTAGTCTCTGCCTTCCAATAGAATGAAGGATGAGAAGCAGCCAGTTAGCATGGCAACCTGCACCTGGAGAAGTCAGTCTCCCTGGGCGTTACAGCCGCTCAGCTGTAACGGAACTTAAGGCAAAAGGCAACTCAATTTGTGTATATCTGCCTTTATTTTATATTTTCGTTCACCATGGATATTTTAAATACATTAATCTCAAGAGTTAGAAAATATATATACTGCATGGGGCCTGGGGTGTATCTCAGGTGGTAGCATGCTTGCAGGAAGCCCTGGGTTATAGACCCACAGCACAGCAGAAAACTGAATACGGTGGAGGTGTCTGTAATTTCCAGCACTCGGGAGTGGGGAGACCGGAGAATTAGGAAATCAAGGTCATCCTGAGCTACATAGGAGGCCAGCCTGGGATACATAAAGTCCTGTCTCAAAACAAAATAAAACTGCAAGAGTATGGTGGTTTGTGTGCCAATAACTCCAGCACTTGGGAGGTGGAGGCGGGCAGAGCACAACCTAGAAGCCAGTCTGGAGCTCCATAGAGATAGCCCTGCCTCAAACAAGTCCATGGGGTTGGGGCTATAGTTTAGTGGTAGAGGGCATGCTTAGCATGTCGTCTTCAGACTCTGAGTTCAGTTCTCCACACAGCTGGGCAGGTTGATTTGCACCTGTAAACCCAGCACTCAGGAGCCTGAAGCAGGAAGGTTGCTCCAAGTCTGAGGGCTAAATAAGGGTCCTGGGCCAGCCAGCAAACCAGGCAGACACTTTTTAGTTGCCCTCCTAAAACATTCGAGCAATTGTCCTTGGTTGTTAATGTACACAAGGATCACCTGAGCTGCTAGTGAAGAATCTGCATGTCAGTCTCCACACCTAGAAATTCAGATTTCCCATGCTGGGGTGGAACACGGCTGTAGTTAAGCAAATACATTTCTAATGCTGGCAAAGCACACTTCAGACATTCATTATCAAGGTGTTTGAAAGCCTTTGCTTCAGAGGAGGGTCATATTGTGGGGTTATACCCTGTCCTATTCCAGGGAAATGGTGGGTGCCTAGGTTTAGCCACCAAAAGAAGGCATTGATGTAGTTACTCTCTGTGCCAGTTCAGAGAGAGAGAGAGAGAGAGAGAGAGAGAGAGAGAGAAGCTTCAGTTCCAGTCTGCAGCAGAATTCCCTGATAATTGTGCAGTTGTTAAAACAGTACATGTAAGCACTCAGTGTTTTTACAGACGGCTCACAAATTCAAGGAGTTATTATTACAGATCTATTCAGTGTTTTTAGAGATATTTAACGTCCCTCGGAACATTACATTCCTTTACAAATCCCCCTTCTGTCAAATTCTCTAATTTAATGGGATTATCCCCTAATGGAATGCTTTAACAATATTTCTCAAGTTAAAGTCTGAGAACCATCTATTTATTATGCAATCCACAAACCATATGCCGACCTTTCCTGAAAAATGTTATCTGAAGCTGCCCAGAATGCTCACGTACAGCGTCAGGCACTTGTGCACAGTTGCAGGATTATCTACAGCAAGATGGGAGCAACTTAATACCAGAAGCTTACATTCACAGTTCGTGCAGGCAGGTTCTGGGCATTATGTGGATTCCCTCCTTTACTTGACTCCAGCCAGATCATGTGCAAATTTATCCAGGGTCATGGAAGCCAATAGGCAACAGCAGAATGTGACCTCCATGAGTGGGAACCAGGAACATCAGGGAAACACTGCGGAGTGCCTGGTGGTAACAGGCACTCAGTGAGCTCCTGTGAGCTTCAAGCTTCTCTTCAGATAACTCCCAGCCAGTGTCTCCACTGCTTTTCCCAAGGACAGTGTGTCAAGCAGCCCTCCATCCAAGTCCTCTAAGTTCTTGTGAAGGGACTTTGAAGAACGAGGGCTTCACCACTCAGCAAGGAGCCTAGATGTCACTGAGAATTGACAGAGTACTTGCCTAGCTAGCATGCACCAAGCCCTAGGTTCAATCCCAACACCAGGTAAAAATCTATGCATAGTAGAGCACACCTGTAGTTCCAGCATCAGAAGTTCAAGATCATCCTTGGATACGCAGTGAGTTCATGGCCAACTTGGATATATATGAGATGATGTCTCAAAATTAATAAACTAATAAATTAATAATCAGAATGGATGAATGGCTCAGTGTGTAAAGTGACTTGCTGCCAAGCCCCATAACTTGTATTGGATCCTCAGGACCCAAAGGAGGAGAAAGAGAAGTAATACTCTAAAATTGTCTTCTGACCTCCACATATGGACTGTGGCGTGTGTGTGCCACCCCGGCTCCAGAGACAGAGAGACGCACATGCACATTTGCACACACACACACACACACACACACACACACACACACACACACCAAATAAGATGTGGGAACTTTTTTTATTTTTTTATTTTTTTTTTGAGACAGGGTTTCTCTGTGTAGCTTTGCGCCTTTCCTAGATCTCGCTCTGTAGACCAGGCTGGCCTCGAACTCACAAAGATCCGCCTGTCTCTGCCTCCCGAGTGCTGGGATTAAAGGTGTGTGCCACCACCGCCCGGCAAGATGTGAGAACTTTAAAAACATTATTTATGTGAGTCTTAACACCCCCACATCTTCCTAAAGTCTCACTATCTTCTTGGTTGGCCACGCTTAGCTCTATCTATCCTCTCCTCTGTGGACCATCTTTTGCAGCTGTAAAGTACCCAGCATCCTTACCTGATGCTGTGGATGTTTGTGGAACTCATCATTGATCTTCCGGGAGTTTTATTTGGTAGTGCTTTTGGCTGGTGCAGGATGCTTCCGGTCCTGTTTCTTCAGTAGTGCGTGATCATTGTCCAGCTGTCCAGCTCTACGCTGCTTCACTGGTACACTGGCTGTGAGAAAGGGTTGCCTTGTGTCTGGGATTCTCTTATCTACGTGAAAAGAAGACTGGTCAGTGGTCAGGCCAGTCCCATGAGGAGAGGACTGTGTGAGTCCTTTAAAGTCGGGGAGCAGAAAAGAATTTTGTCCTTGCTGTCCTTGTTCCCAGCTGTAGACAGGGGTCTTCACCTCTGATACTTCCATCTGCTTACTTCTCAACAGTTAGATGTCTTTAGCCTCCTTTTTTTTTTTTTTTTGACTTGACTTGTGGAGAGGAGGGAATGGGAGTTGGAGGTTGACGGGTCAAGGAGAGAGACTCAAAATGACGTAGTTTTAGGGTTTGTAAGTTAGTGAGTTAAGATGCAAATTGTGTTTCACACACACACACACACACACACACACACACACACACACCTCAGTCCCCACTCCTCCTACTGTTCCTACAGTTTGGTCCCTGTTGGAAGCTGCTATTTTGAAAGACATTTGATCTGCCTAATGGAAAAGGAAGAAAACAGGGGGATGAGATCAAGGGGATTTCTGAGAAAGAAATTCTGAAACACAAGGGACAAAAGAATGAGTCACCAGCCCAGTCATGAGAGCCCAGCTGGCTCAGGCCTTCCCAGGTTGGTTGTTTTTTTTTTTTTTTTTTTTAAAGAGATATTATTTGTCAGTTTCTAATTGGTTGGCAATGACCTGTTCTGGGGCATTTTGTGGGGAAGGAGGGAATCTCTGGTCAGTCTTTACTTCTGGTAATGCACATGTGTGTGGTAATGGTGGTAGGGAATGATACTTAGGAATAGGCTTCTGAAATAAGCCTTTGGAAATACAGGTGGTTGGTAATGGAAAGGAACGACCGAGGTAAACTAAGGTGGCAGAGGCTAGCCTGCCTCCTTCCCACCACCGTGACAGAAAGTGGCCAGTTCTGTTTCCAGACTCCTAGTCTTCCAGTAGTGTCACCGGGTGACCAAGAGATGACCTCAGGCTGGGTGTGTAGTTGGGGGAGGGGAGGTGTGATTGGGCAATTTTCCTGCTTGACAATACGGGAGAGGCCATTGATGAGCAGCCAATTCCTGCTTCCTTCCTGCTTTGTGGGCGGAGGGCGTGAGGTCTGGAGCCGCTGGGGTCAGGAGGGAAAGGCAGAGAAAGCCATCCAGAGGCTGTCCAGAGCCTGGACACATAAGCTGGGAGACACAGGTTCAGAACAATACCTATGGGCTGTTACAGATTTTGCCTCACGTGTGCAAGGCCTGGTGTCCATCCCCAGAGCTGAAAAACAAAAGCAGACACCTGTTCTTTTGTATTTTTATTTTTTAAAACAGAGTCCCGTGTAGCCCAGGGCTTCCTGCAAGCTGGCCGAGCAAGCACTGTACCACTGGATTTCTCATCATGTGGGAGGACAGGGCAGATTTGGATGGTTTCAGCTACCTTTAGTCAAGTCATCTGTCGCTTGTAAACAAAATCTCACCTGACGGAGACAGAAAATTTCCACTCGGGGGGCTGTTGATTGTTTTGC
Organism: Peromyscus aztecus; assembly: GCA_902168405.1. Lineage (NCBI taxonomy): Eukaryota > Metazoa > Chordata > Mammalia > Rodentia > Cricetidae > Peromyscus > Peromyscus aztecus. Next base: position 24,080 of record CABHPQ010002187.1, on the reverse strand, counting down.
TCTGAGATTATTTCCCAACTACACCACCACGGATGGTGTCAGCAACAACACTTATAAAGCACTTATTATAGAGTTGCGCTGTGTGTGTGTGTGTGTGTGTGTGTGTTGTTATTGTTGTTTTTTTGAAACAGGGTCTTGGATAGCCAAGGCTGGCTTTGTGCTCCTCAGCCTCCATCTCCTGAGTACTGAGATTACCGATGTGCATGGCAATGCACAATTTATGTGTTGTTTCAGTTAATGACAGCCCCATGATTATTGTTACCCACACTTTATGAATAGGAAAATAAAGTTTAGAGAAATGAAGTAATTTGTTCCAGGTAATAGCTGTAAGTAAAACCGAATCTAGGCTGTCTGACTTCATAGCTCTCCCTCTTTCCATACGGCAACAAAGTAATGTTTAAAGTATGGCCCATGGTTTAAGGTAGTCTTCTTAAAACCAGAGATAGCATGGGCTGTTCAAACATAATCCCATCCCAAACACTATATCTACACTGGATAGTGTAGCCATTCTGTGACTATCTTTCAAATTTGTAAGACTTTCCAACTGATGAAGGAATGAGAGCTTGTTAAGGACAGTGTCACAAGAGAAAAAGCAAACAGAGCTAGGGGAGAAGCTGCTTATTAGCAAGCATGCATGAGGACCTGGGTTCAATCCACACTCCCATCCCTGAACACACACACACACACACACACACACACAGAGAGACAGAGACAGAGACAGAGAGAGAGAGAGGTTTGAAGGAAGGATCTGCAGATCTCCAGTCTCAGAGTAGACTTAAGAGAATGCCGAAAGAATCTGTGAGTTGGTTTACTAACCTCGAGATTTGCCCCAGATGATGAGGCCCTACTTGAAAACAAGAGCACACAACAGCGATTTCACTAAGCGTGGTCATTCCCCATGCTAGCCCAGATTTACTTTTTTCAATGACCGCAACTGGTTCAATGGGATGAAAATCTTGACTACTTCTGGAATTTACTGTGAAGCACTGCAGTCTGTGTCCTGTCATCTGTCAGTCTGTCTGGTCACTAGGACTTGGAGTCAAAGCTGGGCAGACATAGGACCACTTCTCAGCTCATGCCTTCAAGCTCCTTTCCTGGAGGAGACCCTGGTGTCAAAGTTGGAAGCTTATGGAGGCAACTGCTCCACTGTTCCCTAAACCAAGCCTGGGTGGACATGTCACAGGCTGTCACTTTCTGCTTTTTATTTCTTGTATCTGGGAGGTCCTTTTTTTTTTTTTTAAATTTATTTTTTATGACACCAGGTTTCTCTGTGTAACAGTCCTAGCTGTCCTGGAACTCGCTCTATAGACCAGGCTGCCCTTGAACTCACAGAGATCTGCCTGCCTCTGCCTCCCAAGTGCTGGGATTAAAGGCATGCGCCACCACCACCCGGCACCTGGGAAGTCTTTAAAACGCCCTTCAAGCACATGACTTCCGGAACCTGGTTCAGGTCGTAGCCTTTCTACCCAATCCTTGCTTCTCAGTCTTTTGTCTTCAGCTCCAGCCTTTTAAAATCCCACTCTGACAAGGCAGCTCACTCAGAGTCCTTCACCTTCCTGCTCCAGGCTGGGTCTGTTGTTTTGGTTTTGTTTGGGGTTTGTTTTTGTTGGTTGGTTGGTTGGTTGGTTTTGTTTCTGAGACAATGTCCCACTCTTTCTCCCAAGCCAGCCTTATCCAGCCTCTGCTTTCAGAGTGCTGAAATTACAGGCCTGCTCCTGGCTCCAGGCAAGTTCTAATAATTCAGCCACAGTCGATTCCAGTTTGGAGAGCCCTTTGGTCTCTTGTGCCCTTCTTGTTAGCCAGGCTCCCGTCCTCTCATTGTACCCTGAAGATCCAAGATCTGCTTCCCCATCCTAGGCAGAGAGCGCAGGACTCTACTCACCCTTTCCTTCCTGGTGGGTAATGATGATCCCGGGAGTCTTCCTCCCATCTGCTCCTTAAGTTTCTCATCCTGTCCATTCTGCTAAAGAAGTCTTTCCCAGATTTAAACCCACAAGAAACATTCACCTTTCACTTCACAAGGGAAATTCACTGATTTTAAAATGAATTAAAAATATCTGGATGTATGAATGTGTATGTGTGTATGTACATGTGTGTGTTTGTATATGTATGTACATGTTTTGTGTGTATGTGTGTTTGTATGTATATATGTATGTTTTTATACATATATATGTGCATATGCATAAATGTGTGTGTATATGTATGTGTACAGGGTACATAAAATCAGTACTCAGTGCTAAAAGGATTTCATTTCTAAAGCTCACTAGTGTACGTATAGTAAGTCAAGTGTGTGGTTTCTAGTTGCCTGAACAACCCTTCCAGGTCTTGGAGATCCAGTCTCTTCCCTTCTTCCATTTCTACCTTTATCTCACCTTGGCCACTGTATCCACAGAAAGCAGTCAAGAGCGATGGGAGGAGGGACAGATTTCCTCTGGTCTGTCCTCTCCATCTTTGTGTCTCATTGGGAAAGAAAAAATTTCCCTGAAGTCCTCAATCCATGCCTAAATATACTCTTTATGCCCTATATGTATGTACTTAGAATATTATTAAAACTCACAAACAGACTGGAATTGGAGCAGTGTCATGGAACATTAGCTTTCCCTGTCCTCATCACTTACAAAATTAGATTAGTAAACTGAGGAGGGAGAAAAAGTCTTTGTGTAAGACAGGAACAGCCCCTTCGGTGGCCATGGCTCATGCTTTCAATCCCAGCACTCTGGAGGCAGAGGCAAGTGGAATATCTGCATTCGAGGTCTTTTACAGAGTGAGTTCCAGGACAGCCTGAAACCTTGTCTTGACAAAACCCCAAAACCAAAAGCCAAAAAAATGAAGAGGGGAGAAATACCTTACAGTCTTGGTTTCATTATACTTCATTATATGTTTTCTATGAAAGGAAATGCTAGAAATAAAAATTGATAAAGTATTGACTGTACAATAGAGGTTAATTCTAACCTCTAGCATCCACATTCAAAAAAGACAAACAAGGCTGGATCTAATGGTATGTACTTTTAATCCAGCACTTGGGAGGCAGAGGCAGGCAGATGTCTATGAGTTCAAGGCCAGCCTGGTCTGCAGAGTGAGTTCCAGGACAGCTGGGGCTATGTAGAGAGACCTTGTCATGAAAAACCACAAAAGACCAAAACAAACAAACAAACAAACAAACAAACAAATAGTTCATTAGAATTGTGTTATCTCAGAACTGAGGTCGGGGCAGCTGGATCTCCAGGCCATCCAAGCTGGTGAGACCCTGACAAAAATAAAAACTAAAATGCCCCGCCACACAACAGTTACTTACATTGATCTCCATGTAGAAGTTAGAACATTTCTGTAATCCATGACTCTGTCATTGGACTCTGTGACAGCTCATCCTTGAGTATCAGTCCTCTTGGTCTCTCTTCTCACTGCCTCCCTCCACACTGAGGATGAGCAGGGAACTAGCTGCATTCATTCTTTTCCATTGTTTCTAAAATGACACAGAAGCTGGAGGCTCCTAGGGTCTTCTGAGTGTCCTCAGCTCCCTCCTGAACTCTAGAACCAGCAGGGATTTTCACACATCTCATACGGATCTCAAACTCTCACATCCCAACACAAACTCTTCCAGACCACACTCTACTCCAACACCTATTTTTATGGCCCTGGTGATTAAAAGCTAGGGTTTCCTTTATTTAGGCATGCATTGCACTCTACCGCCAAGTCTGTTCCTAGTCCTGGTTTCCCTTTTTGATAAATGATACTGCTGTTAATTAACCTGGTGGGCCATGGTAGGTGCCATTCTAGACTGCCCCTCAGCTCTCCTCGCCACCAAGTCCACAGATTCCTGACATCCTTTCTACTTTAGTTCCTGGGTGTTGTATCTTTCTTCTGCCCTCCATTCCTTCTGCTAGGACAGGAGCTCCTGGCCGTCCTACCTAAGCTGCTGTGACAGCCATCTAGCTGATCTCGTTAGTCTTCCTGGTTCTTCTCCTGTATTTGAAACAGGGTCATGAATCTATATTGCTCAAGATGACCTTGAACTCCTGATCCTCCTGCCTCCACCTCCAAGTGTAGGGGTTCCAGAAGTGTGCCACCACACCCAGAGGTCCAGGGTTACTCTACATCTGTTCATTCATCACATTGTCCCCAGCAGGCTCTATTGAGAATTCTTGAAGGGTCTTCCCACACTCTCCGGCCTGGGCTCCCTTCTCATGCAGCCCTGGGACCCTGAGTAGGGAAAGCCTTCCTTCATAGCCGTCTGCTTGCCCTCTTTTTCACTCACCATTGAGCTTAGAGGAGATAGCCATACCTTCCTGGTTCCTGCAGACTCTCTCCTTGTCTAGACTTACTGACATGTATTCACAGACTATTCCACTTAAGGAAATGCCTCCTAAGACAGAAAATAAAGTTGGCAAATTTAGAGAGAAAAAGAAAGAAAAAAGAAAAGAAGGAAAGAAGAAGAAAGGCATTTACAAACAACTGTTTAAAGTCATATTTCAGTTGTGGTAAATGTAGATACCTTGATTGTCCCAGAAACAATGTTTACTCTTGTCCATCTTGTTCTTCTTTGACTGAAAAATCCCCACTGTTGTTGTTTGGTTGGTTGGTTTTGAGACAGGATCTCCCTCTGTAACTCACTATGTAGAACTGGCTGGCCTCAAAACCACAGGGATCTGCCTGCCTCTGCCTCCTAAGAGCTAGGATTAAAGATGATTGCTACCACACCTGGCCCAGGAATTCCCTTTGCTGAAGCATGTGGTGGATTGAACGTCCTTCAAAGCTTGGATATTTGAACCTTGGTTCCCAGTTAGTGGTATGGTTTGAGGAGGTTTAGGTACATGACCTTGCTGGAGGAGGTATGTTACTGGGAGCAGGCTTTGACTGTAGTATGGCCTCACCCTACTTCCAGTTTGCTGTCTCTGCCTTGTGCTTGTGTTTGAAGATGTGAGCTCTCAGCTTCTTGCTCTGGCTGCCACGTCTGCCTACTATGGTGCCATGATGAACTCCTATCCCTCCGTAGCAGTGACCCAAATAAACCCTTCTATAAGTTGCCTTGGCCATGTTGTTTTATCACAGTAACGGCAGAGTAACTAATACAAGGTGAAATAGCCCAGATGTTGGTGGCTCCAGATCTGTTTTTCAACATCAGTCAATGTTCTTCTACTGATTTGTTCTTCGACGATTATTTACTCTGCAGAAACTCATTTTCCTCATCTGTTGAATGAGGCCTATATTCACCTATGTGGTATGATGTGAAGGTTAATACAGACCTCTGAATATAGCAAATATTAGTGAACATTATCTTTTTTTCTTGAGCTAGCTTATTGGCCTAAAAGGTTAATGTATTATGTCATTTTCACATGAGGGGCATATTACTTGCCTTTCCACAATACAAATTATGGAATGAAACTACCTAAAAATTGGATCAATTTAAGACTGTATATATATTCTTTAAATACACACACACACACACACACACACACACACACACACACACACGCACACAGACACACCTCAAGACCTTAAATAGCCTAGACTGGTCTTGAATTTGCTATGTATCTAAGGATGGCCTAGAATTTCTGATCCTCTGTCCTCTACAACCTGATTGTGTTTAATCCTTTAATTAAGGTAGCTCTGTAAGTTGTAGATTAAATTCTGTTTTATACTAATTAATATTATACAAATTATTTTATCAGTATCCTAGTAAAGGAGAATTATCTACAGTTTTTCTGATTATTATAATAACCAGTCTATTAGATTGACTAGTACATTAATAAAAGTGGCCTAATTCATCCCCTTCTTGAAAGCATTCTCAGTACATTAAATAATGTATAAGTGAGCAGAGTTAAATACATTCAAATGATAATGCATGTATTGAGAATTATTATGTGCAAATTCATACATAAAACTTCTTAGGTATAACAAACAACATAAAGCATTGCCAATAATTCTGGAAAGTAAATTACACTAATGTGGGAAGCTGGATTAAAAAGGAGATTCCAATTCAGGTGTTATTAACTAAAATAAGTTTTCAGACAAATAAGTTAGCTCTAGATAGTAAACTGGACAATTTAAATGCAAACCTTTTCTTTTTTCTTTTTGCATTGTTATGGATGGAAGTCCTAGTGCCCTCCTACTGAGCTACACCCAGCTCCCAAACGTTCTCCAAACATTTTTGTTTTGTTTTTGAGACAGGCCTTCTCTATGTAGCCCTGGCTGACCAGGAACTCATTATGTAGACCAGGCTGACCTCGAACTCCTAGAGACCCACTTGCCTCTACCTCCCAAGTGCTGGGATTAAAGGCATGTGCCACTTTTTATTTTATATTTTTTTAGACAGGATCTCATTTACCCCAGGCTGTCCTTAAACTTGAGAATGGCCTTGTACTAACAATCCTCCTGCTTCTACCTATGAGTGCTAGAAGTACAGTGGGTACCACCGTGTCTGATTTATGTGAGGCTAGCATGGAACCCAGGGCTTCCCAAGGGTGCTAGGCAGTGCTATACCAACTGAGCCACATCCCCAGCCCCAGCTCTGCCCTTCTTTAGGGTAAATAATTGTTTGACTTGAAAGCCTTGGCAAATGCATTAAGCTCATACCCTCAATCTCTCGCCTTTACGAGCTCCTTCACCCACGGCTCTCCAGCAGGTTAAACAGGCTACACTTTGGCTCCTTTTCACAAGATATGACTAATTACTTTAAATTGCTCTGGTTTATTAAGTGAAATCCAAGGCAGCTTCTATGCTTACCTGACATTTAGTTAATGAGCACAGTGGTACCTCCAGGAGGTTCGTGGACCTTTGATAAAGGGGTAGTTTAATAGACAAAATAGCATATCTGGATTTCATTGGGGAAAGCGTGAGATAATCCATATATTTGAATGCAATTTAATGTAATTACATAGTAATTTTGGTTATTGCCAAAAGATGGTGTGTCGTTTCAAGTGAGAACGGGAGGTTAACTACTTCTACATGTAATTAAAATCTATCAACAGATATTAATTGAATCCTTACTATGCTCAAGATTTAGGGGTATTAGGACAGATACAAAGAGACATAGGACTTGCATACTGTTCTCTGACAATGTGCACCGTCATGAGGAAATTAATGGGAAATGTTATACCTGTTAACTTCTTAGACATGTCCATATTTTGTGATCTTATACTTTAATAATCAAACTTTTATTGATCTGATTGGGTAGGATGTTGTGTTGGTGAGGCAAAGAAAGTGTTCTTTCACTTAGAGTCCTTCAAAGGAAATAAGAGCATTGAAGTAAAAAGAAGTAGAAGGCAGGGAATGGTGGAGTCAAATAGCATTCCTTGATACCAGCACAGCACTTTAAAAAGGCTTTCCCAAGCCACATTTGTACATTTGGTTAGCATAGTTAGTTCGTGAGTAATACTAATAAAAAGGCTTTCCTGCGTGTCCTATATTGAGATTATTGTTCCTGGTCTTGTTTCCCGCTAAGCTTCAGAGCCACTATTTGCAATAACAGTGGTGGAGACGGCTTGAAAGGTTGAGCTATACTTACATCCCTACCTCTTCACGTTTCTCTAACCTCAGCATCTACTGGAATACCATTTTGCCCAGCTACCTTTCTAAGGCTTTTTCCCATTAGCCAAAGTTATGGCTCCCTTCAGTTTTCTTCCCAACACATCTCTGTCATGAGCTCAGAAACTGGTCTTCTATTCTGAATTCCCTAAACCACTCTGCCCCCCCTCCTTTCTCCTTCTTGAAGGATGTAAGGAATTATCTGGTGTACTGTGTGCACCCCTGGTGCCCCTGAGATGCAGACATGACAGTCTATGGAATACGGCCTTCCATAGAAGTGGGGTTAGATGCTGAAGCTGACAGCCAAAGTTAAGAGCAGGAAGGATGGGGCTGTAAAATGAAACCTTTGGATAAATAAGGGGCTGCAGCTGTATTGCAGCATAGAGTATTGTGGCCCATGCCCTGGGCTCCATCCACAGCACATTGCCACTAGCAAAAGAGAAAATAAGAACGGGAGACGGAAGGATGGAGGTTTCTCAGTGGCCTGTCCCTTTGCAACCATTTTCTAACACCAGTAGGAAATTTCCTCCTCTATGGTGGCTCCAAGAACCTACATCCACAGCAACCCAAAGACAGCGATTGAGAGCCTGAGATAGGGGAGGAGGCTAGAGAGATGGCTCAGCAGTTAGGTGTGCTTGATGCTCTTGAAAAAGGTCTGGGTGCCGGGTGGTGGTGGCAAATGCCTTTAATCCCAGCACTTGGGAGGCAGAGGCAGGTGGATCTCTGTGAGTTCAAGGCCAGCCTGGTTTACAAAGTGAGTTCCAGGAAAGGCGCAAAGCTACACAGAGAAACCCTGTCTCGAAAAAAAAAAAAAAAAGAAAAAAAAAAAGAAAAAGGTCTGGGTTTGGTTCCCAGCTCTCACATCAGGCAGATCACAACCACCAGTAACTCTAGTCCCAAGGGATCTGACACCCTCTTTTGGCTTCCACAGGTAGATGAAGGCACATGGTGCCCTTAAACTAATGCAGGAACACACATGTAGACGTAAATAAATCTTAAAACAACACAGTGGCTCTGGAGGCTGGCATCTAGCCTTGGGTTTAAATTTAGGTCTGTTTTTCTGACTATGAAATCAGAGAGGAAACTTGCTCACTTCAGAGGTGAGGAGTTTTTCCTGTTTCTTCCCCTTCACTCTGAGCCTTCCTGTATGAATGAGCAAGATCAGAGAATCTGCCCTCACATCCAGTCTTTGCTTGGTCTGCAGCACTGCAGTTCTTACCCAGGCCACCATTCCTTTTGGCTGAACCAATACAGAGGGTCCTCAACTCCCCACTGGGCAATGTCAGGATCACCGAAGTCAGCTGGAGCTATGTAAGTTGAAAATCCTATAAGCTCTGGACCTACAATGTTCAGCAGCGGCTTATGGTAGTACTGGCTGTTTCCTCTCTTCATCCCTGGGACCCCTGTAAATGGATATATTCACATATGTTTTATGCATATTTCTACATACACATATGTGACATGTGTATATTTCATGGATCAATTGTCATAGATATGTGTATGACATTTAGTGAATAGCTATGTTAGCCAATATTCAAATTGCAGTAAATGGTCCCTGTGCTGGTCAGTTTTTGTCAACTTGCCACTACTGCCACAGCCAAGCCCTGGGGAAGAAATATATATGTATATAACTAGCACAGGACAATACCCAAGGTCAAATTTAAAGTATGATTTCTACTGAGTTGAATTTGATTTCAAATCACTGTGATGTCAAACTGCAGCAAAGTAGTTAGTTTAATCGTCTGGAGTTGGGGACATTTTGTATACCCACTTTCCCTTTTGACCCTCTTTTATACTTTACTCTTCACATGGCATCTAGACGAGTTTTCATGTTTATTTGAATGCTGAAACTTGAACCCAGGGCCTCATGTATGCCAAGCTCACATTCTACACTGTTACTCCCCCAGCCTTAGAAGGATATATTTTGCTGGAGTAGTCTTCCTGTGCCAGCTGATTCTGTATATTCTTTTTGCAACAAGCTGGGCTTGTCTTTATTCACTGGAGAGATTGCTCAGTGATTAAGAGCACAGGCTGTTCTAGCCTGGGTTTGGTTCCCGGCACCTATATGGTAGCTCACAACGGTCTGTGACTCCAGTTTCAGGGAATCCACCTTCTTCTTCCATTTCCTTGAGCACCAGGCAGGCACATGGCACACATACATGCAGGCAAAACACTCATACACATAAGACAAAAATGTAACTGATTTATTAATTTAAAAAGATCTCAGTTCAAATGTTTCTTCTAAGCCCGGACTTATCTATCACCCTGTGACCTTGCAGCATGCCACTGTCAGAAATTACCATGCTGATTTCCTCTCTCTTCTCAGCCATCTCTGGGACACAGGTGACCTGTTTATCTCTGTCATCCATCCCAGTGTCTGGAATGAGCCTGACATTTGGTGCAGAGTCAGCAAATATTTGCTGACTGTTGATGGAATGAGGTCACTAAATCTTTTTGAACACTGGTTTCCACTGAAAGAGAATAAGTGAGATTTCTTGTACATATAAACATTATGGATCCTCATTTACTATATATAAATCATATCATCTCATTTAACAAACCTTTAAGTTATAATCTATATATAACTTAGATTTATGTGTGTAATATATTTAAATATGTAAAACTAGACATAAAATATTCGTCATGCAAGTCAGATACATACATTTATATTTTTATAGTTTCTTTATCCCTTCTTTGAGAATTTCATACATGTATACAATATAGATTGATGAACTCTCTGCTGCCCCCCAGCTCCTCCAAGACCCCTGTAAATACTTATACTCACATATGATTTATGCATATTTCTACACACGTATGTTACATATGTATATTTCGTGGATCAGTTGTCATAGATGTATGTGTATGACATTTAGTGAAGTACCTATATTAGTCAGTATTCAAACTGCAGTAAATGGTCGCTGTGATGGTTAGTTTCTGTCAACCTGACACACTTATGGAGAGGGAATTTCAGCTGAAGAACTGCCTACCGCCCATTGTTCTGTGGGCGTGTCCACGGGCGTGAACGGTAACACGTAAGCTACACACACCCTCTCCTCCCCAGGTTGATTCAGTCAGTATGTTATCATGACAGAGAAGCAAGCGAGGACGGCCGCAAGGGAGGACCGCAGCTGCCCTGTGTCTCATCCTGCCGTGAGTTTGGACCCCGACATCCATTCGGCTGCCAGTGCTTAGTAGTGTTTTGTTTTGTTTTCTTCAGTAATGTCTTTGAAAAATTTGCTGAGAATAGTTGTAAAATTACACTGAAGCCACTTAAAAAAAAAAGGCTTATAAATATTTTTCTCAGACTGGAAAGCAGTGATCTAGGGAAAAGAAACCGTTTAGTAACGCACTTTCCTGCATGTCACAAGATAACATAGCCGATTTCGAGGATTCAAGAGTTCACTTCTGAAGACTATTGGGAAAAATAAAATTCATTTAATAAATTCCTAAGTCAGCCTGATTAAGGATTAATTCCCATGATCCAATCTTTCCTGAGAAGGTCAGCAAAATATCTTCTGGGTTCCTTTTTTTTTTTTTTTTGGTTTTTCAAGACAGGGTTTTTGTGTGAAGCCTGGGCTGTCCTGGAACTCGCTTTGTAGACCTGGCTGACTTGGAACTCACAGAGATCTGCCTGCTTCTGTTTCTCTAGTACTGGGATTAAAGGTGTGGACCACCAAGCCCGGCAGCCGTTACTTTATTTTTTGTTGCGATGCCAGGGTAGAAAACTCTGGTAGATGAACTGATCTTGCCTCACTACTGTAACTAAGTAAGCGGCTACAGCCACTTAGGCAGGGAAGGGTTTATCTGGGCTCAGGGTTTGGGGGATAGAGTCTGTCACGGTGGGAAAACACAGCAACCGGAGCCCAAGATGGCCAGTCACACCTTTCTGGGAACATACTTGCCCCAGGCACATTTTCTAGTGGTTCCAACTCTAGTTAAACTGACAATGAAAATTCACTGTCACACAGGGCCTGGCCCACACTGTTGATGTCTTCTTTTCACTGACTTACTTCTCCAGTCCTGTAGTATTTTGAAAATTAATAATTTAGCCTTCTTTTGTCTCCATGTATTTGATCTCACATATATATACATATATATATGTATTTTTTAAGATAAAAATATTTAATAATGTGTTTGTGTTCAGGTTTGCTCACATGAGGGATGCCCCAGGAGGTCTGAAGAGGGAATCAACAGATCCCCAGGAGCTGCAGATACAGGTCACGTGACCCAGGTGCTGGGCCCTGAGCTCAGACCCTGGGCAACAGCAGCAGTGCTTTTAAGTGTTGGGCCGTGTCTCCAGTCCCTTAATTTTATAATTATTTTCCATTTATTAGTGACACAGGGCTTACGGTGATGGTATATCATTTAAAAATTATTTTCTAGGGCTGGAGAGATGGCTCAGCTGTTAAGAGCACTGATTGCTCTTCCAGAGGACCCTGGTTCAATTCCCAGCACCCACATGGCAGCTCACAACTGTCTGTAACTCCAAGATCTGACACCCTCACACAAACATACACACAGGCAAAACACCACTGCACATAAAATAAGAAAAAACAATTAAAAAATTATTTTCTAAAAAGCAATTTTGTTAAAAGGTGTTGAATATATGATAAAGTTGAAGAAATACGATAGAAACGAGAGCAACAGTAGATATTAACTGAAGTTTGAGAAAAAACAATCTTGAGTACTCTGGCCACATATGGTTTAAAAAAAATGCTGTTACTTCAGCTTTTTGAAAAAATGAACACTTTATTTATGTATTTATTTTACATGTATAGTGTGTGTACGTGATATCACGGCATATGTGAGGAGGTCAGAGGACGACTTTCTGAAGTCAGCGGTCTCCTACTGTGTGGATCATGAAGACTGAACTTGGGTCTTCAGGTTTGGTGGCAAGCTCCTTTGCCCACTGAACCATGTCTCTTGCCCCCACATCAGTATTTTAACATTTCAATCCATTGTGGAATATTCTTTTTATAAGATAAAATAGAACCACATTGCTAGACAAACCAAAAGTAAAAAATCTAACAACACTGACAGATAAGCTCTGGTTTTGAATTATTTGATTCAGTATTCTACCAAGTTGCTATAGAAGTTTGAAACAAACTGATTTCTGAAGTAATCTCCTTGTAGATAGGTAACAGCTCTCTGACCAGCAGGTGTTTGTCCCTGGACCTGACTCTGAGCATCACTATCCCAGAAAAAAAGTAGCAGGCTGAAGAAAGAGCCGGACTGAAGAGGTGGGACTCAGGAACTTGAGTGAAAAACCTTCTTTTTCCAGATTTTTATTTTCATTTATTCATTAATTCCTTTGTATCTCCTTTCCATTTCTGCCTCCTCAAGGTCAGTTTTTTTTTTTATGAATCCAGTATAAGGGTCTAAGTGAGTTTTTGTTTCTTTGTTTGAGACCGGGTCCTTGAGGCCGGCCTCCCACTGGATATGTAGCCAAGGTTGACTCTGAACTTCTGATACTCCTGTTTCCTGCTGGGATCCCAAGCTTGATCCACCACACTTGGTTTTTACATAGTGCTTGGCTTGAACTCAGGACTTCCTGCATGCAGGGCAAGTACTCTACAAACTGACCTGTACCTCCAGCCCTAAAAATTACTTTCTTATAAAGTTGCTAAAAAAACAACAACAAAACAAACAGATAATCAGCAAACAGCAAAACAAGGCCCATAAAGTTCAACAGAGGCATTGTCCGATGCTGTTTGTCCTGTATAATCTCTTTGAAAATGGATCTGAAAAAGCTTGATTTTTTGAATCTAGCATTAAAAAAATTCTCTTCTTAAGAATCAATATGCTCCTCTTATTTCTTTAGTGAAAACAATGAGTGTTACATAACACATCCTGTTGTACAGCTCATGGTTTGTTGGTGGGAAAATCAGGGACAGATTTATTCACACCAAGTATATTGGTGCTTGGGGTGTCAGATTTGACTTTTTTTTTTATATATATATTGCAGTTTGGGTAGGAAACAGCCTTTGGAAAAGCAAAGGTATAATTATTCTTTCAAATATATTGCTTTTATCCAAGTAGCAGAGATGATCTTTCTTGGATCTTAAGAAAGTTCTAGAATTGGCCTGGGGATAAAGCCCACTGGTAGAGCTCTTGCCTAGCAAATGTGAAGCCAGGAATCCGGCACACCAAAATAGAGACTTCATGTGTAATGAAGAGAAAGTGGCCTCTTCTGTTTCCTGTCTGATATTCCTGATGTCTTCTACAATCGTGGAATAAATAGGGACATAAAGACATAGATTTAACAGGGGTGGGGATGGGGCCGGGTGGGGTGCCTGTGCAGATTCTGCTGAAATCGAATTTACCCTCTCGAGAGTGAGACAGTTAACAAGTCTCATTCAGAGACAGTCCTGTATGTTCTTTCTGGCCATGGTTGGTAGACTGTTGGAAGTGGACCTACATTTGTTCAGGATATGAAATATTCATGACTCATCTCGCTGATCTGAAAGGTTGTCTGTCCCAGTTCCTGGAGAGATGCTATTGTTTGCTCCACCAGAGAGGAAAGTTGACATGAAGTGGATTGTGTGACACCCTGATTACTGGTCTTAGGGAAAGAGTAGAAACCACAGCGTCACCTCAGGGGCATCCAAGAAAAAGTGGGGGGTGGAGATGGGACTTGAAAATACCAGGAAACACAATCCTTGCCCGAGGCTCGCTCAAACCTGTCTTCCTCCAGGCACATTCCTCTTAGGTTTGGTTTTGTTTCCTAAGAAGTTTAATGACCTCACCTTCATGGGGAGTCCAGTGACTGTTCTAGGTGTAACTGCTGCCCATCTAGCCAGGTGGTCTGAGAGGATCCAGGTGACTAAAAGTGATGGAGGGAACTAGGAAGGTTAGAGCCTAGGGTGCCATGCTCAGTGGTACCGCACAGAGCATGAGTGACATATCACAATCTGATTGCAGTATGGAATTTATTGCAAATGGAGCTGATGTTTGGACTTGCAATCCATCACTAACTGTCTGAGTCAGGAGTGAAATCACAATCATCTTCATGCTGTACCGTGGAGAGGGACTGAGTGAGGAAAGGCATTCCTGAAATATTTACCTAGATGAAAGTTTTGGCTGCTTGCTCATCTATAAAAATACCAGTGGTAATGCACTTATGGCATTTATATGAAAGTTACTCTTGGTGCTATTTGTGAACTCTTGCCACACAGATGTCTGTTTTATTGGAAAGAACTTCAAAATGCAGCTGGTTGTGGTGGTGCATGATTGTTGTCTCTGTTGCCTACCGAGGTCGAAGAAGAAGGATTGCTGGGAATTTGAGGCTAGCCTGAGCTACCTGGTGAGTCCAGGGCAGCCTGGGATACTTTGAGTAAAACCCTGCCTCATATTCCCAGCATGGTGAGTTTGAAGCCAGCTTGAGGTATGTGAGACCTTGTAGCTAAACAGACCAAACAAACATAAGGACTGCTGTACAGCAAGTGTGAAGAGGTTACTGTTTCACACGTGACTAACAAGGATACATGAGATCATGTCTATTAGCTTCCTTAAGTGGGAGAAAATCCCCTCTCTTTCAGTAATTTCTGGAATTCAGCTGCAACATTGAAACAAGAAGTCCTGGCAATTAGACTGAGCATTCTGTTTTACTCAACACACACACACACACACACACACACACACACACACACACAGAGAGAGAGAGAGAGAGAGAGAGAGAGAGAGAGAGAGAGACAGAGAGACAGAGAGAGACAGAGAG
>CABHPQ010002186.1:0-40654 GCA_902168405.1 Peromyscus aztecus | reverse complement strand
CACGAATTCAGAGGGTTTGGTCCCTGGTCAATGGGCCCTGTTGCTCTGGGCTTGTGGTGAGGCGGCACACCACGATAGCAGCACGTAGTAAATTATTTCACCTCATGGCTAGAGTGTAGAAGAGAGAGAAGATAAAGCTCGGCCTCCATGGTCCCTCAAAGACACACCCACAATGACTTATTTCTCCCACCAGGCCCCTCTTCCGAACAGTCCTAGGACATCCAATAATGCCACAGGCTGAGCACTGACCCTGAAACATACACGCCTTTGGAAGACATTTCAACACCATAGCAAAGGGTGACCTGGAGCTTGCTATAGAAGAAACCACCTCACTAGGAGGCTGTGTGTTGGCCACAAGGAAAGCGAGGAGAACGAGGTCACACCTATACACGTCTGCCAGCAACTAATAGCTGCACAGCCTGTTCTGTGGCTTCCGTGAAATGGCAGCTTTCTCTTCTTTCAGAACTTTGAGTGGAAAGATTTACCTGAGGGTGGGGGAGGTCCTGCAAATTCCAGAGCACCACGACTGGGCAGACCTTGTTAGGACCCAGTGACGGGGCTCCTGGAAGCCTGGGGTACAGGGCTGTGTTGGGCATCTCGGCCACCAGGCCAAGTATTTAATAAGGGCTATTGGGCTCGCAGTCAGTCACAGGAGGATCACCCTGTCTGAAACTAGTCTACACAGCTTAATTTCCCACCCTCCTCCAGTGCTGGTCATCAAACCCACTGTTCTATACCAGAGCTAACCGAAAGGTTTAGCGTTTCCTCAGGAATACGGGCTTCCGGTTGCTTTTCTTTTTATAATTTTACTAGTGTATATTAACTGAACAAAGTAAGGCGCTTCCTTGTGACATTTCCACACATTAGTATGTACTCAGAGCCGACTCGTTCTATTACTCTTTTTTATCTTCCTCCGCCTTTCTTTTCTTCCCCCCAAATGCTTATGGCTGAGTAAATCTCCACTGTTTACATATACCACAAGTTTTGGTGTTATGCTGTTTTGTAATAGAAAGCCACTGACAGCAGGACATGCTAACACAGACAGACAGTGACACACAACCCCACGGGCGAGCTGGCAGGGGGCGGGGGACAGCACAGAGGCACCAGACCTGTACCTCAGGACTTTTAGCCAACTATACAATGGACGGGATCTGCTGCTCTAGCTGAATGCTTGCTCTGAAGGTGATAGGCCACGCAATGACAGTCTAGACATTCTACAGATCTACCGGGGCCTGTGTGGAGCACAACCTCGCAGGGGACAGACACACTTATCTCCCAGAGCAGGGAGAGGCACAGGATGGCTCCGTGGGCTCAGCACCCATGTCACAGAAAATTCAGAGCCACCAACCAGGAGGACAGTTTGGTGTCCTGGTTGGCTCCTTTCCAAAGCTGACTCATGACTGCTGAACAAAGTCCAGTAGCTTCTTGTGAGGTGGGTGTGGTCAGGAAGAGAGCCCATAGGAGCAGAGACAACACACATCAGCTGAGACTCTGCTCCCAGACCCCTCCCCTCGGTGAGGGGGGCCATTTAGCTGTCACCCACCACCAACAGACCACGATCACACAGGCAAACCCAGCAGATACCAGCTCAGCCAGTCAAGGGCAGAACTACCTAATTGACCCGAAGCTAAATCAACTGGTGACTGGTTTGAGCTGCTGAGGTGTGCTCTGGCTTATTACACAGGCAAGGCTAACAGATCCCCCTTCCACACGGACAGTCCTGAGAGACTGTAACCACCTTGAGTCTACCGGCTCTTGCATCCCTGTATATGGTTGTCAAGGGTGTTAAAAATACTGTGAAAGCTCATGTGAGTTGTCAATATCAATTGGAACCACTGCGTCTGAACACGTGGTTATAAGAATCTGTAAGTGGAGCAGAGCAAACTCACAAAGTGGTGAAGCAAACAAGAGCCCGTATTTGTCAGATGTCAAAGTCCCATGCATGTGTATTTATACGGGCAGACGAACCAGAAGCGCATGAAAGGGTACTCACCAGTGAATGGAGCGGTGGAGATGCTGATAGAAATGGGGGTGTGCGAGCATGGGAATGGGGGGACAAAAAGAAAGGATCCAGTTTAAATACCCCCAAATATGCACAATCCTGCTTATGCAAAGATGGATACATGCGGGTTTATGCCTAAACCTTTGCTGAGATGTGTTTGTGTCTACCCAGGAAAAGTTAATGTGACACCAACTCCCAAAAGTTGTCCTCTGCCCTCCACACATTCACCCCACACACAAATAAATGGACGTAATAAAAACACTTACATTTATATCTACAGATGAGCGTTGCTCACAAACGTAGCCAACAAAGCTGCTTTTTTTGCACTAGATTCGGTCAATGAGGAGATTCATAACGAGTCAAGGTGCTGAGAATAAGGGGCTGTTGACTCTGCAGTCTTAGACGAGACACATATATCAACCTGTACAAGCCTCAGGGAACATCGCCAGAGATGAGGAGAGGAGGGAGTGTGGTAAGACACTGTTTTCTGCACATGGCCTAGCTCTGGTTGTCTGCACAAGATCAAGGCAATCAGTAATTCCAGCTTGGATGGGGAAGGGGTTCATGGCCCCACCCCTAACTGAGGAGGTAGATTGCCCATGCTCATGCAGCCAATACTAACAGAAATCAGCGGGGCCGGGCAGTGGCAGCGCACGCCTTTAATCTCAGCACTCGGGAGGCAGAGGCAGGCCGATCTCTGTGAGTTCGAGGCCAGCCTGGGCTACCAAGCGAGTTCCAGGAAAGGCGCAAAGCTACACAGAGAAACCCTATCTCAAAAAAAAAAAAAAAAAAAAAAAGAAAAGAAATATTTTTTTTTTTTTTTTATTCAAAAGAAGAGCATGAAGGCCAGAGGGACAGGCGTTGATGGGGGATCCCGAGGGAGTGAGGGGGATAATTTGGGGGATGCTATGATCAAGATACATTATACGTTATGTGTAGTATCAAATAATGGAAAAAACATATTTTAAGCCCCAGGAAAACAGCTTTGTGCAGTGTTAAATGTATTAGATAAGGAATAGTCAATATAAAATCTGAGCAATTCTTAAAAGTTTAAAGAAAAGAGACTGAAATCTCTCCTAACACCTGAGATAGGCTTTGCACCTGGTCTTCTCAGGGTCCCAGCAGAAAAGGGCAGACTCGAATGTGCAAACCCTTCCCACATCTACTTATGGCAGGTTGATTTGTGTTACACTAACGTGTAGCTAACGTGAGAGAGGAAAACTCAAGGACATGGGAAAAGGGACGGGCGTACATGGGCATTCTTGCCATCAGTCAAGCTTAGGAAGCCAGAGTCTTAGAAACGGTGAATCAGAGGGACATGAGCTTGTCATTTCCTGCCGAAAGATTAGTTCCAACCACGTGACAAAGTTAG
Organism: Peromyscus aztecus; assembly: GCA_902168405.1. Lineage (NCBI taxonomy): Eukaryota > Metazoa > Chordata > Mammalia > Rodentia > Cricetidae > Peromyscus > Peromyscus aztecus. The sequence goes on along the minus strand of CABHPQ010002186.1, from coordinate 37,280 downwards.
CACATTTCTGATGTAGTTAGTAAGTGCTGTAGTACTTTCCCCAGGACGCCTGGGACGTGGTCTCTGGAAGAGCTGACACCATCTGGTCCATTCTGCTTCACTCTGCTAATGCTCTCAGGGAGACCTCTCCCAGCAGCTGCAGCTTGCACCTGCTCCTGGGAGGCCTCAGCAAATTTCCTTTCTCCTTGGGTCTCATGTATCCAGGGTGTGTGTGTGTGTGTGTGTTCATCTTCTTCAGCATAACCTTGTTAAAGAATGTGCAGTTGCATACTTCTGCTGCGGTTAATTTTTCTGCCCCTGCATGGACACCTCAAGGATCATCCTGGCCCTCTAGCCTGTGCAGTTTATGGCAGCGGCATTCGATGAAAGACTTGGGGTTTGACCTTGTATATTCTCGGGCAAGTTGCTTAGTCTCTCTGGATTTTTTTTTTTAATCTACTAAGCACAGAGCTGGTAGAGGCCAGCACTCCTCGGAGTTTAATATGACCATGTCACCTGAAGAACTTGTTGGCATGCAGAACTGCAAGTCCCACCTCAGACCCTACAGCTGCCTCTGCTTGTAGACAGACTCCCGGCCTCTGCGGCTGTTCTCAGCCTTGGCTGCACATCCAAACCTCCTGGCAGAACTTAAGCATAGTTGCTGGGAGCCCCCACCTAGAGTTCTAATGTTGTTGGTCTTTGCAATAGCATTGTTGTTGGGCACCCTGGGCTAAGGGGTATGAAAAAGGAAGACTGGAAGATCCGGAGAGGAGCTCTCACGGAAGTGTCAGGGGATTATGTACTGGCTGGTTGTGTGGACCAACTTGACACAAACTACAGTCATCAGAGAGGAAGGAGCCTCAGTTGAGGAAAGGCCTCCACGAGATCCAGCTGTAAGGCCTCAATTAGTTTTCAATGGAGGAGGGCCTAGCCCATTGAGGATGGTGCCATCCCTGGGCTGGTGGTCCTGGGTTCTATAAGAAAGCAAGATGAGCAGGCCATGGTGAGCAAGCCAGTAATAAGCATCCCTCCTTGGCCTCTGCATCAGCTCCTGCCTCTGGGATCCTGCCCTGTTTGAGTTCCTGTCCTGACCTCCTTCAGTGATGGACAGCAATGGGTAAGCCAATAAACCTTTGCTCCCCAACTTGCTTATGGCTGTGGTGTTTCATCACAACAATAGTAACCCTAAGTGACACAGATTAATACCCCAACCTTCCTCTCCTTCTATACTCTGTTTCCTGCCAGAGCTTTGGATTGGCTGGATCCAGCAGGACTCCAGGGCAGAGGGGGCCCAGCTGGTACAGGTCCTCTACAAAGAGCAGTAGAACCACTGCTTAGCCACTGAACTCTCTCTTCAGCCCTCAACCAGAACGTTTTGTTTATTTGTTTGTTTTTGAGACCGGTTTCACTATAGCCCTAGCTAGCCTGGAACTCACTATGTAGATCAGGCTGGCCTCGAACTCACAGATTTGCACCTGTTTCTGCCTCCCCAGGGCTGGGATTAAAGGCATGCACTAACATGCCTGGCCATCTCAACCTTTATTAATGACTATTCTCTTTCCTTTTCTTGCAGCCACAATGAGTACTGTGATTCCACACGAACACTGAACTTCAGAAAATTTTAGGAAGTGATATATGTTTTGTTGTTGTTGTTTATTTGGTTTTGGTTTTTTGAGACAGGGTTTCTCTGTGTAACAGCCCTGGCTGTCCTGGAACTCACTCTGTAGACCAGGCTGGTCTTGAACTCACAGAGATCCGACTGCCTCAGCCTCCCGAGTGCTGGGATTAAAGATGTGCACCACCACACCCAGCTGTGACATAAGATGTGCATATTAAGAATGATGGTCTCAGCTGGACCACAATCTCTCACACCTTTAGCAGAGAGAGAGAGAGAGAGAGAGAGAGAGAGAGAGAGAGAGAGAGAGAGCACTTTCAGACCAAGATAGCAAAATCATTTTTGAACTGGGGAGACAGCTCAGTGGGTACCTGAATTTGGATCCACAGAGGTCTGTAATCCCAGTGCTCTTATGGTATGATGGGAGGTGGAGACAGGAAAATCCCCAGCAGCTGCAGGGTGGAGGTCAGCCAGCCAGATGTGCACAACAGTTAACAGGAGACCGTTTAAAACAAGGTGGAAAGTGAGGACAATCACCCAAGGTTGTCTTCTGATCCTCACCCACACACTGTAACATGTCTGAGCCCACATCCACACCCATGAACACACAAAGAATTTTTCTTGTGTTTTTGGTTATGTAAATTGGCATATCTTTCACAGCACTGTGATTTTGCAAATTTTTGTTTTGTTTGGTTGTTTGGTTGGTTTTTCGAGACAGGGTTTCTCTGTGTAGTTTTGGTGCTTGTCTTGGATCTCACTCTGTAGACCAGGCTGGCCTCAAACTCACAGAGATCTGCCTGGCTCTGCCTCTCGAGTGCTGGGATTATAGGTGTGTGCCACCACCACCCAGCTCTTGTTTGGTTTTTTCGAGACAGGGTTTCTCTGTGTAACAGCTCTGACTGTCCTGGAACTCACTCTGTAGATCAGGCTGACCTCAAACTCAGAGATCCACCTGCCTCCAGAGTACTGGGATTGAAGGCATGTACCACCACTGCCTGGCTAATTTTGCAACCTTTTTTTTTTAAAGTGTGGGTTCTGAGGGGCTGGAGGGATGGTTCAGCAGCTAAGAGTGCTTGCTGTTCTTTTAGAGTTCTGGGGTTCAGTTCATACACTCATATCAGGTGGCTCACAATGACTTGTAACTCTAGTTCCAGAGGGTTCAATCATCTTCTGTTCTCTGAGGCCTCCTGCATGCACATGGGACACATAAACTCACGCAGGCAAGCACATATGCACACAGATAAATTATTTTAAAGTATGACTTTTGTTATTTCTGTTTTTGTTTTGTTTAGAGGGTTGCTTGGTTCTGGGACTTGAACCTAGGTCTTGTCCATCCTAAGCACGCACTCAACCACTGAGCAACAGCCTCAGATTCTACAGGTATGTATTTTGATTAGTCTTTCTCTGGAACTATTGGTATTCTTTCAAGAAGGAGTGGAGTGTGTGTGTGTGTGTGTGTGTGTGTGTGTGTGTGTGTGAGAGAGAGAGAGAGAGAGAGAGAGAGAGAGAGAGAGAGAGAGAGAGAGAGAGAAACTTCTGCTCAATATGTTTCCAGGGTACCATAATAGGAGACCTCACTGGGCCTGTCTTCTTAATCTTCACTGGGGGAGAGGGAATGTACAGAAACTCTGAGCTGGACTTGGGGCAGAGCTGCCTTCGTTGTTGTTGTTGTTGTTTTGGTTTTTTTGAGACAGCATTTCTCTATGTAACAGTCTTGGCTGTCCTGGAACTCGCTCTGTAGACCAGGCTAGCCTCAAACCCACAGAGATCTGCCTGCCTCTGCCTCCCGAGTGCTGGGATTAAAGGCCTGTGGCACCACTACCCCGCCAGAGCTGCCTTCTTAGAGCTGGTGGAATCCCACATTTGAGAGCTCCCGAAGAGTATTCAAACCATGAGGTGAAATGACTCAGGTAATGTCATCATGCTCTGACTCCATTTTGTGTTTGCTTAGACAGTTCTTAGCCCTCTACCCCTTTCCCCCAACAGTTATACATCTGCCTCGGCAACATATTTGAGAACTCCATGACCATGACCACGGTCCAGATGTATTAACAAAAATAAAGTAAATTAAAATAGTGATAAAAAATAGAAGTAAAAAGACAAATGGCATATTATATCTAAAATAATTACTATGCTCTGCCAGGAATGAACATTTCAAGGTTACTTTGACCCTCACCTAACTTTGATGGAAATTATGGTCTTCGTGGTTTTTGCCTTTAAAAACTCTGTACCCCTAAGTTTGTGTACTGACTTTTCAGAGGCACGAGTCTACTTATTCTTGGTCTGGCCATCAGTAAAATGGACTTAAATTTTTTAATTTAATCAGCATAATTGTCAATAAACTATCTTTTGTGAATCATTTCAAAGAAGTGTATTTACTATCAGTGGAAGTGTCTGCCCCACCTGCTACACGGAAGCAGAGAACAACCTTTGCTTTGGGCCTGTTATTTCTTACTTTGGGGAGTCCAGGCTCTGGGGAAAGGATCACCCTAACTCCAGAGAGCCTATGGGTTAAGGAAATAAGTAGCCAGTTGGGGACTTGAGGCTGTAGGAGAATTGATCTCTGACACTGAGTTTGGGGCTTGTTCCTGCATTGTGATTTCTTCCCATTTCAAGTCTTAAGTTACATCCTTCTCCCATCCTGGTGTTAGGTATGCTGTGGAACTGTGCCTATGCAGTGTCTGAGAGCTGGTGTGACACTATTATGAATCGGGCAGGGCTAGAGAGATGGTTTAGTGGTTAAGAGGCTGTACTGCTCCTTCAGAGGATGTGAGTTCAGTTCCCAGCACCAGCATCAGGTGGCTTACAACCATCTGTTAACTCCAGTTCCTGGGGATCTGATGCCTTCTTCTGGCCTCTGCAGGTACCCGCACATATGTGGTACGCATAAACTAATACAGACACATACACACAAACAAAAATAATACTAATTTTTATAGCTGAGCATGGTGTTGTTACTCACCTTTAATCCCAGCACTCAGGAGGCAGAGGCAGGCAGATCTGTGAGTTCAAGGCCAGTCTGGTCTACAGAGTGAGTTCCAGGACAGCCAGGGCTACATAGAGAAAGAAAAGACACAAACTGGCCAGAGGTGGTGGCAGGGGGGCAGTAGACTCCAGAACCAATCAAAAAAGAATGTTGTCTTATCAGAGAACCTTCATGGATGCTCAGAAACATGAGGAGAAGGAATCTGCACAAGCTGGATTTTATAGGGAGGCAAGGGGGTTCTGAATGGAGTAAGCAGGCTGGCCATGCTCTACCATCATCATAAAACTAGAGAAAATGAAAATATCTTCAGCTATCCTTTGTTTGAGTTTCAAAATCTCTGTGCTTATGTCTAGACTCTCTCCATTTCCTTTGGTCCAATTTCATCATGTTGGGGCCATTGCTCCTTGCCATGAGTTTCACAAGAGGCAATTGCATCCATTTCTAACATCCACTCTGACCCTCAGCACAGTCTAAGGCCTAGAGAGAGCATGATTTCATGGCTTCTCTCCCTCCTTCTCTGCTTCTCACCCTTGCCTGGACTATACAAAGCATCCCTTTCCTCTCTGGGTAGTGAAACCAGAGTTCTTGTGCACACAAAAAAGTCCAGACACAGACAGCTGTGCCCTAGTCCAATCAGCTCAGAACACCCCCCTTGCACTCCTCACTGGCTGCAGCATGGAAAAGATAATTCTTAGACCAGCTTGTCCTTCATCACCATTTCACAGGTGTAAGGAAAGACTTCTCCAGTGTGGCACTCTTGAAGCATATCATAAGGATATACCCTGATTGTACTTGTCCTAGTGTTCAAATATCCCCTTTCCAGGGTCTCCTCATCTAAACACCTTGCAACTGTATTCTGGTATATCCAGGCCTCCACCACAGGGGTCCAACTTCCACTGCCCAGAATCCCAAATGGCGCCTCAACCAGTCCTTGGCTGTCCTATTGGAAGCAAGTCTGCTGTGGGATGTCGTTCTGTATGCTATGAATGTGTGTTGCTCTGACTGGTTGATAAATAAAATGATTGGCCAGTAGCCAGGCAGGAAGTATAGGCAGGATAAGCAGATAAGGTGAATTCTGGGAAGAGGAAAGCTGAGTCAGGAGTCACTAGCCAGACACAGAAGAAACAAGATGACAAGGCAGAACTGAGAAAAGGTACCAAGCCATATGACTAAACATAGATAAGAATTATGGGTTAATTTAAGTGTAAGAGCTAGTCAGCAATAAGCCTGAGCTAATGGCCATACAGTTCGTAATTAATATAAGCCTCTGTGTGTTTATTTGGGTCTGAGAGGATGCGGACTAAGTGGGACACAGGAAAACTTCTAACTATACAAGTCTTTCTTCATCTCTCTTCATAAACTCATTTCCAGCCTGGTGTGGTGATACACACCTCTAATCCTGAGGCAGGCTCATAATTTCCAGGCCAGCCCAAGCTACATAGTGAGCTTAAGATCACCCTGTGCTATATATGAAGCAAGGCTTTTTCTTAAAAACAAACAAAAATTCTTATCCTTCTGCTCTGGGGTTTCTGCACCAATGATTCTTGTTTCTCCCTTGCTTCCAGTGGAAATCCTCAGCCATCATCAGTAAGTTTTAACATGTTCTTAAATATTGGTAGGTTTTTAAATTAAAAAAGCATAATTTATACCAATAGTACTGACACCTGTTTGCAATTCATAGAGATGCTTTAGGTCCTGGAATATATTATATAGATAACTGATATACACATTATATATAGAATAAATATTAATTCAGCCCTCCCCAAATATTTATACACTAATTTAGCCAGTTAACAATATTATTTTTTCAAGAGCTCAAATGTTTTAGGCATTGCTTTATATATATAATAACATATAATATATATGTATATATAAATATATATATATATATATATATATAGAAAGCTAAGCAGTTAAGAGCACTGGCTGCTCTTCTAGAGGACCCAGGTTCAATTTCCAGCACCCACATGGTAGCTCACAACTGTCTGTAAACTCCAGTTCCAGGGGATCTACACCATCATACAGACATACCTGCAGGCAAAATATCAATGCACATAAAAATAAATAAATTAGTCTTTTAAAAAAAGCACAAAGCTTGCAATTTGAATGCAATAACTTTTCAGTCAATCTGAATGTAGTCTATTTTCTGAGAGGGTGTTTCAGAGTGGGCAAGAACCCCACAATGACACTAGTGCCATTGATGAAAGTGGAAACAGTTCAGAGAAGATAAGGGGAAGGAGGAAGAACAGGAAGAGGAAGAGAGGGAAGGGGAGGAGGAAGAAGTGGAGGAAAGGGAGACTCCTAAAAGATAGTTCTAGAGAAAAGAGAGCCTCTGAGTCAGGAGAGGAAGGACGGGTGCCACCCCTTATCTCTGTGCAGCCAATCATGTTTCAAAAGGGTCGTTGTAGCTTTAAGAACAAGTTCAGGGCTTCTGCCTTCAGATAGCACAGATGTCATTTCCATACTCAGTATGCCAGGCATGACTAGAAACCTGGAAGTCACATAAAAAAGCACATGAAGTCTGCAAAGTGGAGTCTAGCGGGAACCTTGATGTCTGAGGAGAGCTAAGGAGTCAGTTCCATGGGTTTTCTTTATGTCTCAACAGTCCAGTCTCACTAGACAAGCTGAGAACACAGACGTGCCAACAGAGGCAGAAGACGAAACCAAAAAGAAAACAAAGACAACGACAACAGCAAAGCTGTCCTTCCTGCTGGAAGGGCCAGGAAGAGGGAAACTTGTAGATAAATATCCATTCTACTCTAACTGAACACCATGGATACAGCTGTGGCTCCACACTCATCCACTCACATCACCGCCAAGCTTGTAGTAATGAGACACATGGGGTCATGTCCAAGGTAGTCTATTGGAGAGTCAGGAAAGACGTTGACCGGGTCTAGATGTACTGAGGTCACCCCACCCCATTCCTCTCAGGGTTGCATGGGGAGCAGTAACAAGCCATCCAAGTTCCTGCCAGCAAAACTCTGACCCCTGCTCTGCAGTGAAGAGCAGGTGCCCCAGGCCTGAAGAAGGCTGAGTGGGAAACCTGGACTTCAACCCTACTTGGCAGGAATGAGATACCTCTGCTCACCAGAGTGGCTTCAGAGGTCACAAACAGAAGATTTAGCAAAGATCCAGAATGTGAGGACGTAATGCCCAGAATGTCTAGGGTTCAATAGAAAATCATACCAACAACCAGGGAAGTATCAATGTGACTGGAAAGAGATACTCAAGACACACTAACATCACTACGCAAAGGCAAGGTTACCAGAGAAGAACGTTAACATTGAAACTATAACAATGCATCAATAAGTGATCATGAACATGCTTAAACCAAATGAAAAAATAAAGTTTAAGCCCAGCCTGGTGGACATGTCTTTAATCCCAGCACTAAGGAGGCAGAGGCAGGTGGATTTCTATGAGTTTGAGGCCAGCCTGATCTATAATAGTGAGTTCCTAGATAGCCAAAGCTGCATAGTGAGACCCTGCCTCAACACACACACACACACACACACACACACACACACACACACACACACACACCATCCAAAGCTGTAAAAGAATTAGGGGGAAATTTTAAGACTGAAAATGCGGTAACTAGATAAATGAATGGTTGGGTTCAGCAGCAGAACAGAGGGAAAGAGGAAATGAAGAATGAGTTTTGAGATAGAAAAGTCGTGAGCAACTGGAACAACAGATGAAAAACAGGCTGGAGACGGAAAGAGCGAAGTCTCAGGGACCTTTAGGAAGGGGTTCCTTTGTAAGTCCTAGAAGAAGAGGTAGGAGGGAGTAGAAAAGTACTTGATGAAATAATCACTGAGAACTGGGGGTGGCTCAGTGGGTGAGGCACTTGCCGAAGGCACATGTGGACCCAAGTTCAGATCCCCACAACCTACATAAAGCCAGATGTGCCAGCACCTGCTAGGATCCCAGCATTCTTCTTTTTAAAATTAGTCCTTTGAGAGTTTCAAGGTTCTTACTGTCTGTTTTGATCATACTTATCCCCCCCCTCGACTCTTCCCCAAGCCACCTAACACTGTGTCCTGTAAAAGAAAAAGTCCACCTGGTGTTGCCCATAATATTCTGGGATGTGATCTTCCACTGGAGTGTGGTCCACTTACCAGGGCTACACACTCTAAGAGAAAACTGGCATTTCCTTTCCCGGCAGCCAGTGGCTCCGTGGCTACGGATAGGATTGTGTGCCCACCTCCCCTCTCCGTGCTGGGATTTGGCTATCTTGGGCTTGCACAAGCTCTGTGCGTGCTGTCAAAGCTGCTGTAAGTTCACGTGTGCAGTGGCCCTGCCGTGTAAGAAAATGTTTCCTTTTTCAGGGCAATGATGCCCCTATAGACTCCAGAGACTAACAAACAGAAATCTCAGTCCAGGAAGGGATCACTTCTTTTGCTGCTGGCTATTGCCGTTGTTCTTGGTTCACCTCCAGAACCTGGCAGCAAGACCCTGAAGACGCCACATGCTGAGGCCATGCCAGCACTCTTAAGGTAAGAGAAAGGGACATGGGCGACTCTCCAGAAGCTCTCAGGTGGTCAGCCTGCGCAAACAGTGGGGGACAAGAGACCCCCATCTCAGACAAGGTGGAAAGTGAGGACTGGACCCTGAGGTTGTCTCTGATCTCCGCACATGCTGTGGCATTCACATGCCTACACACACACACACACACACACACACACACACACACACACACACACACCGGGAGGTATAAAAAAATCATTAAAATTTAGCAAAGAACATAAATCTACAGACTAAGGAAGCTGAGTAAATCTTAAATAGGAAAAATCCACAGAAGTTCACACCCAGTTTTCAAGTCCTAAAGGTTAGGTTTGAAAGAAAAAAACTTAAAGCAACAAGAGAGAAAGCATACTTCATCCATAAGAGAAAATCAATTTGAAAAGCAGCAGTGTTTTCACCGGGAGTCCTGGAATCCATAGCAGTTTTCACGTTTTGTTCCATTATTTAGTATTGGTAGCGTTGTTGCTGTGCTGGGGATTGAACCCAGGGCCTGGCATACGCCAGGCATGTATCTACCACTAGGCTGTGTCACCAGCTCTTTCAAGGATTTAAAAAAATACGTCATTACCTTTAATTTATTAAAGACTTTCTTGCTGGGCAATGGTGGCACACGTCTTTAATCCCAGCCCACAGGAGGTAGAGCCAGGCTGATCTCTGTGAGTTCAAGGCCAGCCTGGTCTACAGAGTGAGATCCAGGACAGCCACCAAAACTGCATAGAGAAACCCTGTCTTGAAGAATAAACAAACAAAAAAGACAGTCATTTGACAATGGAAGAAGCTAGAAGGCTTCTTTAGCTGTAAGTTTTAAAAAGCAGTACCAGACATATTTTGGAATGATATGATAGTTACATATTTGTTTTGTTTTGTCTCAAAAAGATCCTTCTGCCTCAGCCTCCTGAGAGCTGGGTTTATAGGCGTGTACCACACCTGCCTCTGTAGTTCTATGTTTTGATTGTAACGATGCTCTCCTGCCATACATATGTAGTAAAATGACATAGAAACACACATGTAAGGACACATTGTCCAATGTTAATTCCCTGGTTTGGGCATTGTATTATAGTTACGAAATATGTATTCACTTTGGGAAACTGGGTCAAAAGTACACTGATCCTCCTATAATGCCTTTGCAACTTTCTAGGAATTTATGATTGTTTCAAAAGGGTTTTTTAAGGAGTGACCATGGTACACCGCAATAAGGTGTGAATGCAAGGAAATGAAAGGATTTACGTCTCCATTTGAACTTTTGGTTTGCGAGTGACACAAATCCGAGTCCAATCCGTTCAAATAAGTTGTGAATTTGTCAGCTGATGGTCCCAGGAACAAGGGAGTCTTGTCTATCATGCAAATCTAACATCCTGGAAGAACTCTGACATACTTGGCTTGATCACATGTCCACTCTGGGCCAATGATTGTGTCCCAGAGGTCAGGTGCTGTGACTGACAGCCCTCCCCTCCCCTCCTACCTGGAGTAGGGAAGACAATGCCCTTATAGAAGGAATGAATTCTGAGCAGCAAGTCCACGAGCTGCCCATTGGCTATTCTCCAGGGATCACAGAAACATGAGAATGATGAAAGAACTACCCCACGTGAGTGGCATCGTGCAAAACAGACAGGCCTAATTCACCAACAGTAGAGCCTGATTAACTCATTAAGTCAAAAATAGTGCAAATTAAAAATACACATTGCACAGCAAACCTAGCAAATGCCATAACTTAGCTTAGCCTCACTCAAGGTGCCCAGAACACCTCCTTTGTTAGACACAGCACAGCAAAAGCCTTTAGCAGAGCACCAATTCTGGTCAAGTGTTGGGAAATCTGATGTCATTTATTGAGTTTTATATTGAAGTGAAAAACAATGGACATTTCATTGTAAAGTGAAAACTTATAAGTAGAACTACTGTAAGTAGAACTATATTTAATATTATAGAATTTCCTTTTATTGTATCTTTATTTGTGTGTATGTGTGTGTGACAATTTGAATGCGAATAGCCCCCATAGGCTCCAATATTTGAATGCTTAGTCCCTAGTTGGTGGAACTTTTTTAGGAAGGGTGAGGAGGTGTGGCCTTGTTGGAGGAAGTGTGTCACTGAGGATGGGCTTGGAGGTTTTGGAAGCACATGCCATTCCCAGTGAGCTCTCTCTGCCTCGTGATTGTGGCTCAGGCTGTAAGCTTCTGGCTACTGCTTCAGCACCATGCTTGTGCCTGCTGCCACACTCCTGGCCATAATGACCATGGACTGTAACTCTGCAACCATGAGCTCCAACGTAAAGGTTTTCTTTTGTAAGTTTCCTTGGCCATGCTTTTTGTCTTGGTTATAGAAAAGTAACTAAGACTGTGTGCATGAATGTGTGTGTGTGTGTGTGTGTGTGTGTGTGTGTGTGTGTGTGTGTATGAGTAGGAAGCCACAAGAAGGTATTGGATTCCCAGGGCATGGTGCTGGAACTTTCCAACTCACTGGATCATCCCAAGAACCTGGGAAGTGGCTGAGGTTATTATTTTTCAGAGGAGACAGTAGGATGGAGATGGGTTCTGGGGACCAAAATTTGGTCCTCTGCAAACACAATAAGGACTTTTCACTGCTGAGCCACCTCTCCAGCTCCACCTCATTTTGAGATATGAGCTCATTATGTAGTTCAGGCTGGAACCAAACTTGAGATCCCTCTGCCTATGGTACATTGTTCTAGAACTTTCCAACTTACTGAATCTTCCCAAGAACCTGGCCATAAATGGCATTTGAGGGTGGAGGGTATAAATTAAGGAGACTTTTGATCATTTTAGGATGGTATTGCCTATAAAAATATAAGCTGAAATTCCAAGGACTTTGCTGTTGTCAAAACAGAGATGAACAGTGTGAGTCACAGAGCAATTTATTTCAAATTTGGCTTCTGCTCCCTGTGCTAAGTCATTTCAAAAGTGGGCCACAGGCGTGGGAATGACTCGGGGTGTCATCCTGAGGAAGCAACTTGATTCCATCCCAGGAGGCGGAGACCTGGATCCAAACACTCCAAGCTTGCCTCTTGTCTGCCTTACAGGCCCTCAGCACAGAGTGAGGGGCCGGCTGCATCCTCCTCACAGTCCCCAGTGCAGAGGGAGGCACTGACTCCACTTTGAGGGTTCTCCTGACCATACAGTGTCCAATGCACTCTCATCTTTCAGCAGAGCTGCCAACTTTCCTCTCTGGCTTCCAGAATTAAGACAAAGAATTGTCCTTCAAAGTCATGCCAGGACTTTTTTTTCTTTCCTCTTTGGCATCTGTTTTCAGTGGAAATCTGATACACACACACACACACACACACACACACACACACACACACACACACCTGCATCAAGGCAGCTATCAAAGCCTGTCTCCATCCCAAGGGTTGCATGGAATTTCTCTGAGACACTAAGGGAAGATTCTAGAAAAATAGTGTTCTTAAGCATATGGCTGTCAAATTGTTAGTCATGAGGTGCACCCTCGCTGAATGAAACATACACTTTAATAACATCATAATCTTGTGGAGATTCAGGGTATTGCATTCTTACATCTACCTGAGCTCAGAGCTGGACTCACTCCCCTGCTAGCTAGCTGCTGGTTCAACTGTGAGATCCAGAGGATTAAAGGAATTCTAACTTGACAGGTTCTTTTTTAAAATTAAAAATTTTTTATGTGTATGTGAGTGTGTGCATGCACATGAGTGCAGATACCCATGGAGGCCAGAAGAGGGTATCTGGAGCTGGAGTTCTAGGCAGGTGGGAGCCAACCAACGCAGTGCAAAAGCATTACACCTCCTATCTGCTGAGCCATCTTTCCAGTTCCAACAGGTTTTTGTTGTTTGTTTGTTAAATGACACAAGGGAGAGATATAACATCTCCTGGCAGGTGAGATGGTCGACAGGAAGATCTCTGGATCCAACGACCTAGGTCAAAATCTGTTCTGCCATGTGCTAGCTGTGTGAATGCCGGTGCATTATCTGGCCGTGCAGGAGCTGTGGTGCAGAAGGAATGGCGTCTGCTTGTAGAGCTGTGGGCTGTTTGATGAGTTAGTAAGTGTGAAGCATCGGTGGGGATGATCTTTGTAGTGTCATGTTATCACGCGTGTCTAATAAACGGTTTGTATGGATGTATCATCAGCGCACAGCTTCCCTTCTCTATCATTCTTCCTGATATCATTCATATCATCACCGTCTCAGCTGCAGATAAGCATTTGAGATGGGTATGTGTGGCTGGCCTTAGGTAGACTTTGCAATGGATAATCCTCGTTGCCAACATCGTTGGGTAGGAACCACCTAGCAAACACACCTCTGAGTGTGTGAGAGTTTCCAGAGAGGTCTGAATGAGGAGGGAAGACATTCTGGATGTGGAACAGGCTCCCAGACTGAGTGAAAAAGTAGAAAACCATGAGAGGAGTCACCAAGAGGCTCTTCTCCGCCACTGCACGGAAAAAACACACATCATCCAAACATCTACGATGTACCAGATACTGTGCACCTCTACAGTCATTTCAATCCTCATGATGATTGGAAGATAAATGTGAGAATAAATGTCATGAAGCAGAGAGCAGCAAAATCAGGGTTTGAAGGAAACTCTGTGCCACTCTAAAGCCCACGCCTTCCCCCAACCCTTGTGTCTTCATCAGCACTGGGACAGAACACCTGAGACCAAATCAACTTCCAAAGAGGAAAGGCTTATTTCGACTCAAGGCTGCAGGGGTTCCAGTCCACATCCACCGGTCCCGTTACTTTGGGCCTGGGATAGCACAGCACATCCTGGTAAAGACACAGGACAGAAGGGACCTGTTTGGGAACCGGCACCCACAACTGTGTAATTCCAGCCCCAATGTATCTGCCTATCTGACCCCTTTCCTAGCCTCTGTAGGGACACACACACACACACACACACACACATTTTAACTAAAATAATAATCACTTTAAAGATACACACTATAGACTGAGCTGTGAAGGAACATAGAATGAGGTGTACCCTACCCCACCCCCCGACCTGCTCAGTGATGCCAACCTTACTTTAAAGAAGAAACAAGTGCTTTAATTCGGTGCTGGGATATAACTTTAAAGATGCAGACGCAGCCTGCTGAGAGAAATTCCCACTGACATGTGAGCATCTGACATTAGATCCTTTCTTGATTTCAGATTTGACTATGCCAGGGACAAAAGGGCACAGGTCCCAGAAAGAGAGGCCAGATCCGATTTGGGTCACCACTGACTGCATTCCTAGTAAGTTTTACTTGCCCTAGAAAACTGTGTTTTGATGTCTGTTCCTCATAGGACTGCCGGACTTGGGGGCGGGGGTGAGAAAGAAAACTAATATGTTTTAATAAGTATGTTTTGTCTCATGCAATATTCAGAGCATACTAAAACACTGCATTTAGAAGTTGAGATTTACCCTTAGCTGCTGGGCATCTCTACTTCAATGGGCAACCCTAGTTCCTTGGCCTGGAAGTTTCCTACTGGGTATCTCACAGATGAAGGATAATGATGCAGCTGCGAGGCACCCTGACCTCGGAGACAGGCCCAACACCTTCATAGCAGCTTCAGTGGAACTTTGGGACACACTCAAGCAGTGCTTAGCAGGTGCAAACTGGTCCAGCTGACTAAGAATGGGAGTGATGAGGTGGTGAGGGGCATGGGCAGTGTGGAGCTTTCTTCTGTCCCTCAGAACTTGTGTATTTGTTTCTATTGCTACCCTAACAAATGACCATTTCAGTGGCTCAAAGCAGCACATATTTGTTATTTATCTCACAGCTTCCTCTCAATGATTCTCCTGCCTCAGCCTCCTAAATGCTGGGATTACAGGCTCAGCATTGGCTCAGGGGCTTGTCCATCTTCAAAGCCAACAGCAGTGCATGAGATCCCTGACTGTCCTCTGCTGCAGCCCCACCTCCCACCCCCGCCCCCACTCCCCACCCCCGACAGAGCTCTGCTTTCTTCTTATGCTAAAGCACCCAGAATTGCCCTGGGTCCATCCAGCAAACCCAGGAAAATCTCTTTACTTTAAGGCTACTGATTGATAAGTGAATTACATCGAAACAGTTCCTTTTGTACATGATGCAGTCTAGTCAAAGGAAGAACATGATGAGACAAAGGTAACGGGCTCATAATTCTGTCTACACTACAGGCTGGGCAGGGATGGAGCACTTCCCAAGAACAACTTTCCACAGTGTCCAAGTCCACGATTCTGCCTAGGTTCACTCCACTGCAAGCAAAATAATCGCGGTCTATCAGTCAGTGTATCATCACTGTGACCAAGTGCCTGGCTCGGACAACTTAAAGGAAGAGGGATTTGTTCTGGCTCATGATTTCAGACGATTTAGCTCATGATTGCTTCATCTTCTGCGGCTGTGTGAGCATGTGGGGGTGGGGACAGCTGTTCACCTTGTGGCTGACAGAAATGGGAGAACACGACAGCCCTGAGGGCCTTCCAGTAGTATATACTTCCTCCAGCTGGTCCCACCTCCCGAAGTTCCCAAACCCTCCACAAATATAGGGTCACCATTCAGAGAACATTGCATGTGAGGGGGTGGAAAGATTGTAAGAGGCACGGGTTAGACAGGTCTGCTGCGAAGCAGTGTCTTTGGTACATCTTGGGGTGGGGGTGGGGGGCTTTGCCCTCATGAGTGCACAGTAGAGGTGGTTGTCTGTGTATCCTACACAAGATCAGGTGTAGGTGGGAGAGAGGCTAAGGAAAGACCACCAGAGATGCGGAGCTTTGGCAACTGAAGGCTGCTGGGGTAGGAGAGCAAGTTGTCTTCGGAGAAGTGGCACCCATTCAGTTGTCCATGCTCCAGGGCCTTTAACACCCATGCACATTAAAGACAATACTGATTGGACCCAGTGTGCTGTAGAAAGAAGACATAAGGTTAGAAGGGGGAGATGGGAGGACTTCTGGAAGGAGTTGACAACATCATAGGGGGTTGATATGATCAAAACACACTGTATACATGTATAAAATTCTCAAATAATAAACAAACAAACAAATAAATAAAACAGCCCCACAAAGCTGACAAGCTGGAGACTGTTGTCCTTTTATTTAATTGTTGCTGCCTTTTAAGCCACAGCTGTCTGAACCAGCAACTGCAACTCCACCACTACCAGCAGCGGTTAGGCCGCAAGAGCTGCAGCCTGAGGGAATTCTGTTCCCTCAGGCACTGACTCTTTCAAAGCTACCAAGGGAGCTTAACTAAACCTCTGTCCCTCTAAAGAACTCAAGATCCAAAGGCTGAGGTGGAATTCTGCTCCTCAGAGAGGCTGAAGAGCAAGTGCTCACCTCCTTTCCTTGCTTGTGTCCTCCAAAAAGCCCCCATGCTTCTCCTCACCCCTCCTTAAAAACCCTTCTCCATCTGGTTCCTCCCTACCACTTCCTGTCAGTTAGCTGCTGACTCAGCCTCCTGAATGCAGGTGAATTTTATTTAATCAAACACATCTTTGCATCATTAAACAAATGTTCCCGAGCATAAATAAAAGTAACACATACACCTTAAAATAATATTCTACAACATTTCCCCCTCTTTGTCTAAATAAAAAGAAAGAAAGGTTTTAACTTTAACATAAGACTGTACACGATAAAAACAATTATCAAGTAAAGATTACATTCACAATGTAATGAATTCCAGTTCATTTGTGTCTGGCAAATTAAAAGAAAATGCTCCATTATCTATCCTATATTAATGAATCTAAAGTTTTGTACCCAGCTTACCCTCTATCATAACTAAGGAAAATTGCAACTATAACTATACAGTATTCAACTCCATCAAAGACCCCAGAAGGATGATATTATCTGAGTAAGCAAAGAGTGCATTTCAAACAACTTCCAAAACTCTAGAAATGACAGAGACATCTGACTGCCTGGACAGTCACCCAGAGTTTCTTCTGCAACCTTGGAGCATCCATCTTCAGCCTATAGTCTAGAGATTCAGGCAGACTTCTCAGTGAAGCAGGAAATTTGAAGGACTATCCTGCTTGTATTGGCAAAGTTCATCAGCCACTTTTCTCTGTGTCCTGCAGAATATCTGACAGAATCTTCTGTGAAGCAGGAATTTTAAAAGACTTTCCTGCCTTGTTTTGGCAAAATTCAACAGTCTTTTTTTTTCCTGTGTGTCCCGCATGTCCAGTCTGCATAGTACACTCTCAGCAGTCAAAAGCAAGAACGGTTTTTTTGCCCAGTGGCTACCCTTGCCACGATGAAAGCAAACTCTGTAAGGAGTTTCTTCAATGCCAATCATCTTCTCTGAAGTAAATTGGTGCTGCCAGGAACAGATGTGTATCAGTGTCATAAAAAACTTAAATTAACAAAACATTTTAAATGCCATATTTTATAGGTCTTTGAAGTATTTGAAGACCATCTATCTAAAATATATTTATTTAACCTAAAAAACATACCTAACATATCTACAAATTTGATTGTTATAAATGACTAATGACCTTTGTTTCTTGATTGTACTATATAATTTATGATAATAGCTTTCAAAAACTAAAACTTTACCTTACTTTTTTAAAAGATTTATTTATTTATTGTATATACATTGCTCTGCATATATGTCTGCCTGCAGGCCATAAGAGGGCACCAGATCTCATTACAGATGGTTGTGAGCCACCACATAGTTGCTGGGAATTGAACTCAGGACCTCTGGAAGAGCAGCTAGTGCTCTTAGCCACTGAGCCATCTCTCCAGCCCTACCTTATATTTTTAAATGAACTGCATAGGTACAATACCCCCAAACAAGGGCAGAAACATATATACAGTGTAACAAAAATAACTTTAAATTTGTATCAATATTCTACATTCCTGTAAATGATAGCAAACATCCATAACCCACCAAATAACCCAAACCCTCCCATACCCCTCAACTCTTGTGTATGTGGGTATAGTTTTCTCTAAACTGCTTCCTGCTGTCTGTGGGCAAAACAGCTTTAGGGTTTCAGAGAAAAATTTTGAGATAATGACCAGATAGATATCACCTGTCAAGTTTCAGGAGGTCTCTCCTGATCAAACCTGATCCATATTAATCCTGAAGGAATCCACAATCTCTCATCTCCTGTGGGAACAAAACTTCAAAGCATTTTTGATTTCCAATTGACAAATATATTTTTTTACTTCTTTTTTAAAGTTAAGATAGTCCTAAAGTATCTAGGTTGGTTCAATTTTGTAGTCCTGTTCACAAGTCCATGTCTGCCAGTAGCTGTTTTTTTGCTCAAAATTCAAAATCAACACAGTAACATACAGGATCCAGACTCCCTGTGCATTTCCCATCTTACATGGCTTTTCTCTTTTACTTTCTCTTTAAAGACTTTATTATTATATTTAAACTATTCATTTCTTTCTATGACTATACCCTTTTTATTTTCTTAAGCCTACTCATTGTTAAACACACTATAACCTGTTTAGAGGTTTTTCCGTCTGGATTTGTCTTTACTGCATATCTTCTTTACTGCATTTGCATATCATATGAGCAAACTTTAAACTGCTAACCTACACCTGGATCCTCCACACAAGGCTCTTAGCTGGCTCCCTGATTCTTGAGTTGTGAAAACCAAGCATGAAACTCGAGGCTGGTTTGAGGTTTGTCTGACCAGGAAGTGTATTCAGCCTTTCTAGAGCTCTAGAATGCCGATGCTTGCACTGTGGCAGGCGTTTTTACTTGGTTTTTTGTTCCAACTTAATGTACTAGCCTCTCAAGGCTAGCTTCTCAGGGGCTTGCCAGCAAGCAGAAACTCTTAAAGGAGCCTTATCCTCTTTTTTTTTTTTTTTTTTTTTTTTCTTTTTTTACACTTTCATAGGCACTATGGAAATTTGAGTGCCGCATTGGTACAGCAAAATGTTGTCGTTTGTTTTGCTTTTTTTGTGGGGGGGGCCGTCACCCACCTCCCAAATAAATCACACACGGAGGCTTATTCTTACTTATAAATGTCGGACCTTAGCATGGCTTGTTTCTTGCAAGCTTTCCTTAACTTAAATTATCCCGTCTACCTTTTGCCTCTGGGCTTTTCTTGTACTCTTACTTCTGTGAATCTTACTCTTACTCTGTGACTTGCTGTGTAGCTGGGTGGCTGGCCCCTGGAATCCTCCTCCTTCTCTAGCTACTTCTTCTCTCCTCCCAGATTTCTCCTTTTATATATTCTCTCTGTCTGCCAGCCCTGCCTATCCTTTCTCCTGCCTTGCTATTGGCCGTTCGGTTCTTTATGAGACCATCAGGTGTTTTAGACAGGCACAGTAACACAGCTTCACAGAGTTAAACAAATGCAACATAAACAAAAGTAACACACCTTAAAATAATATTCTACAACAGGAGACTGAGTGTTTAACACATGCGCCTATGGGAGATGTTTCATCTTCAAGTCATAATAGGGTAGAGCCAAAACTCCTTCACCCAATTTCCAGCTCTGGACCTGCCAAATCAAGTCCACCTGAATATTTAAAGTCTGTGACTGTGTTATTTGTCAGTATACTGGAGAGGGTCTAGCTTCTGACCAAACACCTGTGAGTGACCTGCTGCACTGCCATTGCCAACCAGGAAGGTTCTTGTGGACATTCTCCCTGGACTTATACTTAGCCCACTGTCTTGGGGTTTCTATCGCTGTGATAAAACACTATGACCAAAGGAAACATGGAAGGAAAGGGTTTATTTCATTTTATAACTCTCAGGTCACATTCCTTCACCGAGAGAAGTCGGGACAGGAACTAGAGGCATGAACTAAAGCAGAAGCCCTGGAGGAGTGTGGCTTACTGGCTTGCTCCACCTGGTGTGCTCAGTTCTTGTCTTATTCAGGACCACCTGCCCAGGGGTAGCACCACTCACAGTGGGCTGGTTCCTCCCACATCAATCATCAATCAAGAAAATGCCCTGCAGGCTTTTCTAGAGCCTGGTCCGATGGAGGCGTTCCCTCAATTGAGGCTTTCTCCTCAGATGACTGTAGATTGTGTCAAACTGACAGAAAACCAGGCAGCACACCCATGTGGCTCCACATGGAGCTCCCTTCCTTCCTGGGGAGTCCTGAGCAGAGGAGACAGGCTCAGTTAGGCTCCACCCTAACTCAGATGCACTGGGCTCTTTTGCTCCTAGGCCTTGCCTCACTCCCAGTCTCCACCCTTGATGCTTCGCTTCCTGGTCTATAAAAGTGCAGGGTTTTGCTGAGTCCCTCAGCGGTTAAAAAAACAACACTGTGCACTGCACGCACCCTCACAGTGCTGATCCTCACTGGGGCCACTCCACAGCAGAAAATGCAAGTGGGGGTACCAGCGCCTTCTCCTCCTTCTCCTCTGGCTTGTGCTGTTGCACTTAGGGCTACAGCCTTCATCCTGGCTTGTTGTGTTGATTGGCTTCTGCAGGGCCGCAGAGCAGCTCTGCCAAGACCCACAGACTGCAGCCGAGTGGCCCTTGCCAGGCACACAAAGATAAATAAGTCCCGTTTGTCACTGGCAGGAAGCTTGCACTTCACTTAAGGTATTAAAGTATGGCGTAATCCACTGTGCCATCAAAGACTGATTGAAAGCCTCACTTCTTGCCCGAGATCTCACATAATCCTCTCAACTTTTGAAATAAATTCAAGCATCATCTTTATTTTCTAAATGAGTAGACAGAGGCCTCGGGAACATACTATCTTTTTGCTTTGTTTTAGTGACAGTCTCCTTGTGGAGCCCAGCTCAGCCTTGTATCACAGTCCTTTTGCCTCCATCTTCCAAGTGAAGAGATCACAGGGGTGGGTGCTCCACAGGGGTGGGTGCTCCACAGGGGTGGGTGCTCCACTGTGCCTCTTGAAAACAAAATCCTCTGAGCAAATGTTTCTGCCGCTCCCCACCAGTGTGTGACGGGGTGGGACTAAAACTCAGAACTGACTCCTTCATGGCCGCTGGAGAGAGGCTTCAGAGAAGGACCTGGAGGCGACCCCTGAGCTTCCTGAGGTTAAAGGGTGGGACCTGCAATACCCCAGGACTTTGCAAAGCTGACTCGCTACGCATGAAAATGCTACTGTTAGAGTTATTATAACAAACTCTTGCTACTTTGAGATTTTTAGAAGTTCCAGGTCAGGCTGGGACTCTAACTCAGTTGACAGAGCACTCACCTAGCATGCTCTATGTCCTGGGTTCAGCCCCCAGCAGTGCATAAATCAGGTATGGCAGCCTAAACTCAGCACTCCAGAAGTGGGATATCAAAAGTTCAAGTTCATTCTCTTCTACACAGTCAGTTTGAGGCAGCCTGGGCTACATGGTATCTTGGAGAGGGGAGGGAGTTATCCCAAGCCAACCCACAAGCTACTACACAAAGTCATGGCTTCTCTCTGAACTGGAACATTCCAGGTGGACCCTGAGGTGGACCTCATTCAGCCATGGACCTCATGTACAGGAGTTCATCTGCACGCTGCACTGATGGCTGTAATACTCAAGACCACGGAGTCATTGGCCTGTTTCAGGAAGGCTCTAGAAAGCCTGTTTTTGTAAAGTGATCCACTAAACACAATGAAAGTGCTGGTTCTTTAAGGAGGCCATTTACTGACCAGCGTCCTATGTAGATATAAAGACCCCATTTATTCCACTTCACTGGCTTGATGGCAAAGCCAAGCGTGGGTGTGTACAGAATGCCAGTTGATAATAAAGAGCGAGCGCAGCCCAACCCAGAGCTAGGAGGAGAGCGAATGTGAGCATGATGTAATGGTCTCCTCCCCAAAAATGCTTCCCTGAGCCTCCACAGGGGTGAAAGTATTGGCAAACATTTAAGTTAAGTGCCTCTGCCTGTGCTCTGTGCTAGGTCCTGACAGGGATCGATGCCAGGAAGGCCAGCCCTGGCCAGCGGCCATCCCAAAGTGCTTCTGATTTCTGTTTGTTTATTCTTGCCCACTTCTCAGTCCTTCCTCTCCAGGTTCCCTGTGAGAAGCACAGGAGCCCGTGTAGATCAGAGGCCTGGCCTAGCTTGACTTTGCCTCTCCCCTGGGGACAATTCTGCAGCTCCTGAGCAAACACAGTTTCTCCTGTCAGGTCACCTCCAGACGGACTTAAGTCAGCCAGGTGGGATGACTGGTCACAAGGCTCTTTCCTCTTTGATCTTTGCTCAGTCCAGACAGAAAAGCTTAAAGTACAAACAAGGAGACTGAATTTTACCCGGCTGCATCAGGAGGCGACCAGATCATCCTGCCCATCTCCAACCTTCCCGGTTACTCAGCAGGAATGACAGAAGCATCTGAAATCCTGTAGGATGCTCCAAGTAGGTTGGAGGAGCAGAGAGCTACAAAGTACCCTGAAGCTCCTTTGAGAGCTTAGTGATAGTAGTCGCCGCAACCCCCTTCATTTCTATGTTCTCTCTGGATACACATCCATTGAGCATCTACTGCAGGCTCGGCTGACCACGCACAGGAGAGGGATGGATGCAGCTGTTCTAAATTTTCATATCTACTGTTTCAAATAGGCAGAGTGTTGGAGGGCAGGCGCTAGAAGACGCCTTGGGGGTTATTTCCTATTGGTTCTGAACAATGTGTCACAAACACGCTGTAACAAGCAGGGCTGGTGCTGACAGCTGGCTTCCCTCACACGCCTTTCCGGTCACTGGAGGGCAAGGCCTGGAAAGCCTGGATCCTCCAGGCTGAGCCCAAGGCGTGTCCGCTGAAAGGCAAACAGAGTTAGTTTCAAGTCTGTTAGTGGGCACTC
This sequence comes from Peromyscus aztecus, assembly GCA_902168405.1. Lineage (NCBI taxonomy): Eukaryota > Metazoa > Chordata > Mammalia > Rodentia > Cricetidae > Peromyscus > Peromyscus aztecus. The sequence goes on along the minus strand of CABHPQ010002186.1, from coordinate 14,545 downwards.
TGGGGCTTGAAGTGTGCTCATTTGTAATTCATGAGATTGAGAGCACACTCTTGGAGGGCCTGGCTTTCCAACTCTAGCAGACTGCTCTGAGAATCTGGGGTGGCGACACCACACACAGAGGGATGGCAGGAGCCACGCCTCAGCTGGGGCAGGGAAAGTGATGACTCACCCCGGCCTCTTAGGTTGGGCAGGAAACAGCTGACTCTCTTGCTGTTCTAGGTGGGGTGGGATGGAGGTTGGGGGGGGTGAGTGAGGGGGGTAGAAGGCAGCTGAATTCCCTGGGGATGGGTTGCAGGAGCATCTTGGTAAGAGTTTAATTGTTATCCATTTCCTGTCTCCCTCTTAGGGTTTTCTAGGGATTTTGAGACAGTTGAGTCACACTGGAAGGAGCTAGCTGAAGGAGTCAAAGTAGGAAGGTAGGGCCTGGAACCCAATGAACTGGAGGGGACACAGGACACATGTTCCTTGTAGGAGAGGAGTTTACTTTGGAGCTCAGAGCACCTGGAAGGGAACCCCCAAAGCCACAGTCTTCCAGGAACTGCCCACAGCCTGGCACCAGCCTCTCCCCTGGGTCCTGCGGAGCTCAGGCACCATGGGGATGGAACTTCGGCGTTGTCCTTGTGACCTTGACTTACTTCTATTCTTATGTCTCAGAATGCTCATTGTAAAACACAGTTAATAATAGAAGCCACCTGTAGGATTGTCTGTGATGACGAATGAATCAAAGCCCGTGAAGCCGCTAGGACAATGTATGGTTCCGGGGTACAGGCTTACCTTTTTTAGTTATTTTTATGAGAGTTGAGAGGGAGACAAAAGCATGCCAGCAGCAACAGGTGCACAGACACTGTTAAGTTATGACTGGAAGCAAAGAGCCAGATGTTTCTCTATTTTAAGAAGCCACGCTAATGACAGGCTCCTGCAGGAAGTGACTCCACACCTGTTGAGCCCAAGCTGGATGCCTGGACGGAGCTCTTTCCTTCCTCTAAGCCTCAGGTGTGTGTTCTTGATTGTCCAAGCCAGCGCTTCTTTTCTTTTTCTTTTTTGGGTTGTTTTTTTTTTCAAGACAGGGTTTCTCTGTGTGTAGCCCTGGCTGTCCTGGAACTCACTCTGTAGACCAAATCCACCGGTCTCTGCCTCCCGAATGCTGGGATTAAAGGCGTGCACCACCAACGACCATCTAAGCCAGTGCTTCTTAAAGTGAATGCCTGGGGATCTTCACAAAACACAGACTCTGGCTCAGTGGACCTGGAGAGCTGTGGTTCTGCCTTTTTTACAAGCTCCTGTGGAATGTCAGCGCTGCTGGTCCACAGCCTTGGAGTGCAGTGGATGCAACCAACACAGTCCACAGGCCACGTGGTAAAGCCTGGCACGGTGGTATGCACACCAATAATCCCAGACCTTGGCAGACAGAGGTTGGAGGATCATGAATTTGAGGCCAACCTGGACCCTATCATGAGACTGCATCTCAAAAAAGCCAAACAAACAAACAAAAAATCCAACAGACCTTCAGTAATGGCAGAACTGTCCTCTGTGCTGCCCAGGACAGTAGCCATTTGCCACTAAGAAAATATGACGTAGAAGAGTTGAAAGAAGACCACTGGAAACTGAAGCTTCCGTTTTATCTAATTGAAGTATTAATCATGTGTACTTAATGACTGCTTCATTGGACAGCTTGGGACCTTACATTCAGGAGGTCAAGGTCAGGGTTCTGATCTTGTTAGAGCCGTAATTCAGACCGCGTCCAGGACTGTGTTCAGTTCTGCGTACAAGCAACACGCCCCGAAAACACAATAAACAGGGGCCCTCTTTTATGTATGGCGTCAGTAGAAAGGCTTCCTGTTTGTAGCCTGAGGCGTTTCTCTCATTCTGACCTGGGGCTGAAGCCTGTTTATTGTCTGTGTGTTAGTAAAGAAAGAATAGAAAATAACCCATGAACATGAATCCTATGATAGCCTCAGCTCATATCTCCTTACATGCTTTCAGTTTGTGCCTTTGAGAGCACCACACCTCATAGAAATGGGCAGTCTCAGCTGAATAAATGGAAATCTGGGTGAATTCAGGAAGGCTATAGGTTTTTATTGTACTGTAGTGAGAAGTCATAGGAACTTGAAATGTATAAGTAGCAAGATTTTTATTTTATTTTTTTAAGCTAGGTGTAGTGGTACACATTTACAATCACAATGCTTGGGAGGTAGAGGAAGAAGTGAGTTCAAGGCTCGGCTCAGCTACAAGCCAGTTGGAGGGCAATCTGGACTACAGGAGACCCTACCCCAAATAAACAAAGGGAAAAGGTTTTCTTTACATTGCATTTCTAAAATTAGTGGGCTCAAATTGAAAATGTCAAGTGTTGAAACAGACAAAATGAATACAAAACCATGTTGGTCCTTAAAAGGTTTTTTTGTTTTGTTTGTTTCTTGTTTTTTTGAGACATGTAGCCCTGGCTGGCCTGGAACTTGCTATGTAGGCCAGACCTGGAATTGATACAGATCTGCCTACTTTTGCCTCCCAAAATATAGGGTTAAAGGTGTGCACCACCATGCCTGGTTTGGTCCTTAAAGTCTTCATGTCAGTGAACTGAGTGACATAAATAAGTTTTCACAGCAACACACACTTGAAATGTCAAAATTCACATGAACAATTGCTTTCTTATGCTGATACCTAGACTGCTGCTGTGTTTTTCATGAAACTGATGAATGAGGCCTTCATTTCCAGTGTGTGTGTGTGTGTGTGTGTGTGTGGTGGGTGAGTGTATGTGTGCTGTACATGTATGGTGTGTATACGTATGTGGGATGTGTGTGTGTGTGTGTGGTATATGTATACAAGTGTGTGTGCACATGTGAATGTGTGTTGAGAGAGGCTAATGCAAAGTAGCTTAGAAGACGGAATGGCTCTTACTTTGTGTGTGAGTACCTCTTTACTGGGCTTGTCTTTAACAGGTTTTCTGTCATTTTAGACATTGCTCTTTAGAAATATTTTTAAAATGTGTTCTTTGATAATTTCACGTTCGTTATGAATACAATGTATTTCAGTCCTGTCCACTACCTTTTCCTCCTCCAACTTCTAGAATTTCCCCCACCCATTCTCCTCCCAATTTCATGTCCCCCTTTTTTTTTTAACTATAGGAAATGTGTGTGTGTGTGTGTGTGTGTGTGTGTGTGTGTGTGTGTGTGTTCTCTCATGCATCCTGATTGCAGCCTTCCCTCCCTCCACTCCTCCCAGCTCACCCCCCTCCACCTCCCCACTCTTCCGGACCCACTGTTCCTCCATTTCCCTTCAGAAAAGAGCAGGCCTCCCAGGGACGTCAACCAAACATGGTATAACAAGATGCAATAAGACCAGGCACAAACCCTCATATCAGGTCTGGACAAAGTAACCAGTAGGAGGAAAAAGATCCTGAGAGCAAGCAAAAGAGTCAGAGACACACCCACTCTCACTGTTAGGAGTCCCACAAAAACCCCCACACTAAACAACCACAGCATGAACGCAGAGGACTTAGGTCGGACCCACACAGGCTCCTTGATTACCATTTCGGTCTCTATGAGCTCCTGTGAGCGGTTTAGTTGATTCTGTGGGCCGTGTTCTCATCGTGTCCTAGACCCCTCTCGCTCCTACTCTCCTTCCTCCCCTTCTTCCACTAGGTTCCCCAAGCTCAGGTTCCCTGAGCTCCACCTAATGCTTGGCTGTGGGTCTCTGTATCTGCTCCCATCAGCTGCTGGAGGAAGCCTCTCTGATGACTATTGGGCTAGGCACTGATGTATGAGGATAGAAGAATATCATTAGGAATCGTTTCATTGGCTGGTTTTGATTGCTTTGGTTTTGGTGTGTTTGTTTGTTTGTTTGTTTGTTTGTTTGTTTTTGGCCACTCTTACCCTAGGTCTCTGGGCCATTGCTTCTGGTTCCTGGCCATCCAGGCAGTGTCGATTGTAACACAAATGCTAAATGATCTTTTAATAAAAAACCCAGAGCTGATATTAGGGTAAATGCTGAAAGATCAGAGAGACAAAGGATCAAACCACTGCCACTTCTTACCTCGAGGACTCCTCAGCCTGAAAAGACTTCAGTTCCTGTCTCCTAATGCCTTGTATACCATTCTCCACCCAGCCATCACTTCCTTCCTAGTGCTGGGATTAATGGCGTGTGTGCTTCCCAAATACTGAGATTAAAGATGAGATCTCAAGTGCTAGGATTGAAGACGTGTGCTACCACTGCCTGGCTCTGTTTCTCTCCTGAGTCAACATCATGTAGTTCAGGGTGGTTTTGAACTTACAGAGATCCAAATGGATCTCTGCCCTCCCAAGTGCTAGGATTAAAGGTGTGTGCCACCACTGCCTGGCATCTATGTTTAATCTAGTGGTTTGTTCTGTCCTCTGATCTTCAGGCAAATTTTATTGGGGTACACAATATATCACCACATTTTTGTCTAAAATAATAAACAAGTTTATAATTAATATAAGTAAAACTTATATACAATAAGTACAATAAGTCTATACAATATATACAGTCAAGAATTACATTAACAATGTCCAGTCCATAAGCATTTGACAAATTCAGAGAAAATACTCCATTATTTATCCTATTTTGGTGAGTCCAAAATGCTGTACCTAATTCACTTTCTACCCTAATTTGTATTATCAACCAAACTATCTTTTGATGTCTTTCAAACTTATACATTTTACACCTCTTTAGTGAGTTTCTTTTCTGAATTTGTTAACAAGGAAAACTATAACTATCTAATCTTCAACTCCCTCAGAGACCTGAGAAGGAAATAATATTTACTGAATAAGCAGGAAGTGCAAATAAGCAATTTCCAAAAAAAGTGAGAAATTACAGAAACAACTGGCTGCCTGGACAATTGCCCAAGTTTCCTCTGCAATGTTAGGGCAACCATCTTCAGCCTACAGGCCTAGAATGTCTGACAGATCTTTCTGTGAAGCAGGATATTCTGAAGGGCCTTCCTACCTTGTCTTGGTAAGGTGCGGCAATCCTTTCTTTTGTGTCCTGCTTGTCCATTTTGGACAGCATACTACCAGCAGTTGAGGCAAGGGCACTTTCTTGTCCAGTGGCTAACTTTTGCCACAAAAAAAGTAAACTCCATATGGAGTTTCTTCGATGCCCATCATCTTCTCTGAAGTAGATTGGTGCTGCCATGAGTAGATGTGTCTCATTGTCATAAACAAACAAACAAAAAAGAATCTATGTTATTAAAACATCTTAAATGCCATATTCTGTAGATCTCTGAAGTATTTGAAGATGACCTGTCTATATAAAATATATCTCTGTTTGGCCTTGAAAACACACCTAACATGATTACAAGTTCGATTGTTATAGGTGACTACTAACCTGCATCTCTTTATTATCCTAAATAGTTTGTAATAACTTTCAAAGATTAGTAATTTGCATTACATTGTTAAATGAGTTGTATTGCTACAATACCTTGAACAATATTAGAAATGTATGTACACTATGTTCTAACAAAAATAATCTCAAATTTGTATTAATATACAAAATTTGTATACAATATACAAAAATCCAATCCAATGTAAAATATTTTAACTAGTAGTTGTTTTTAAAAATAGATTTGCCGGGCGGCGGTGGTGGTGTACACCTTTAATCCCAGCACTCAGGAGGCAGAGGCAGGCAGATCTTTGTGAGTTCGAGGCCAACCTGGTCTACAGAGTGAGATCCAGGAAAGGCACAAAACTACACAGAGAAACCCTATCTCGAGAAACAAACAAACAATCAAAAAGTAGATTCAATAATCTACCTTTTTATCTTATATCTATATTCCTGTTTCTTTTGTTCAGAGTAGATTCAATAATCTACCTTTTTATCCTATCATATCTATATCTTTTTGTTTGTTTGTTTGTTTGTTTGTTTAGTTTTTTGAGACAGATTTTCTCTATGTAACAGCCCTGGCTGTCCCGGAACTCACTTTGTAGACCAGGCTGGCCTTGAACTCACAGGGATCCACCTGCCTCTGCCTCCTGAGTGCTGGGATTAAAGGCGTGCGCCAGCACGCCAGACTTCTTCTTTTTTTTTTCAGAGTAGATTCAATAATCTACCTTTTATCTTATCATATCCATGTTCCTCCTTTTTTCTTTTCAGAGTAGATTCAATAACCTACCTTTTTATCCTAATGTTTCTGTATAATACATTTCTCTATCAGTCCATCATGTCCTCTTTTTTTAAATCCACCTAGTCCAATCGGTGCAGCCCATATGTGCAAGGGTGTGAGGCTGTCCACGGCAGCATGTGCAGTCGCAGGGGATCATCCCCCTGAAGAAAACCATCTCTCCTCCCCCAGCATCTACCAACTACCAATAGCACCTCAGCCAGGGGTAGGACTTTGTCAGCCCCTCTCCCACCCACGCTGGGGGTTTAACTGGCTTCATCTTGTACAGGTGTTGTGAAGGCAAGTACAGGAATTGTGAGTTCACACATGCAGAAGCCCTGTCATATCCAAAAAGCTCACAACGTTTCTTAATTCAGCTAAATACTTTTTGTTAGTGTTTCCAGGGCTAGTGCCAAATTCTTGAGTCCTACCTAAGTAAATCATTCCTGCCGCTGCGTGAAGCTCAGTGCTTTGAGCCATGCTTCCCACACTGTGGTCATTTGTCACTGTGTATTCCCATTACTCAAGACATGATTTGAAATGTGATCAAAGAGGGAAATAAATAGACATCACAATTTCAATATCAGTGACTCATGAAATAAAATAATGGTGCTGGACTAGTTATGATTCTTATGGATGAAGGGATAGATTCCCAATTCAACCTGACTAAAGCTAGAAGGGTATGCTTCTCTGGGACACTTGAGTGTCCCCTGGAGCCCTGGGACAGAAATGAGGCTGTCTTGGGAAGAACTGGACCCAGGGCCCCAGACCCTTCCTCTATCCTGCAGGGTGGGCGTCAGGCTCTGACTCTGCCCTCACTCACTCCGCCAGGCTGCCTGAACTTGAACCACAGTCACATCCCCAACAGAAGAAGGACTACATTTTTGTGTCCCCCAAAGTCATGGAAAGTCAGGGCAGGGTATTAAGTACAAAGTCTCAAACCTGTGCCACTCCAGGATAGCTGTACTTACCCTCCAGAAGCCCCTGGCTCTGCCCATGCCCTAAGGGAACTTGACTCAAGCCTCTGACTGCTGAGTCCTATTCTGCTTTTAGGGCCCAGCTCAGCCTGGGGAATCTTGCTCCATCTGATTATCTAAATGAGTCTCTTTTCGGTGTGTGTGCCCCTCGGACTTCATCTTCACTGCTAAGCGTGCAGAGAAGCATGTTCCAAGTGGAATCTAACCATTTGACTGCCGTTTCCCCCAGCATGCCTCACCCAAATTATGTCAACATGCACGGCACCCGGGACTGCCGAGAGAGCATGCATCTGCATTGTTACTTCAAGTCAAACAAGGAGCCAGCTGTTTCAACATGTGCATCCGCCTCTCTAGACAGAAAATGAGCTACAGCAATGACTCAAAGGACGTTGAAAAGACAGGGCAGTGTTTACTGTCCTTCCCCCTTCTCACTTGGGTTAAACATCTGAGCACAGGCTTTGCCCTTCCAAGTCCCTGGTTCCTGGCTTGTCCACTTCAAGGCTGTTTCATCCTAACTTGATAAGGGGCCACCTCCTTTGCTCAACCTCAGAGAGAAGGGGGGGGGGGGGATGCCTCTTTTTTCTTTGCAAAATTTCTCCCTTTGAAATTTTTTTTTTTTTTTTTTTTTTTTTTTTTGCGGGGCGGGGTGGAGGGGCGCCTGAGAGTTCCCAGGGAGAAACAATGCTGAAGATTAGACAATCCAACTCCAGCCTTGGCTATCAAAGCCCCTTGTCACTATCTGTGACTTTTGCGTCACTCCCCACAGGCACTTCTGTCCTCCTCTCTGTAAGTATTCCGACCCTGATGTCAGCTGCCAGCAGGGTCAGACATTGCCCCCAGAGCTGTAAAGATAACGAGGCACGCAGACACCCTCCCTTGTTGGGAAGAGGACAGAGTCACTTTCCCCTGGCCAGGACTCCCTAGGGGGCGTTACTGTTCCCTCTGAGCTACTTAGTCACTATTGTTCCCTGAGCTGAAGCTGGGAACTGCAGCTTCCCCACCCAACGTCATTGTGCTGGAAGAACCCGCTCTCCTTAAGGCTGGTGCTGGTGTCCGTGGCTCCGTGCCTGGACTCCCACTGGAGGAGCAAAAGGCTCCTCTTCGCCTCTGCAGAACCTTCTGCTCTGTCTTTGTGACTAACAGTTGGGTTGTGTTTGGTCTCTAAAACAGCATTTTCAGCACTAGGCGCTTGGTGGATATTAGATAAGGTAGCGTAGATCAGGAGGACCCTTTGCACGTCTTTGTGATCTGGTGTGACCTATTTGCTTTTGCTTGTCTGGTTGGATCACAATCCTCATCTATTTAACAAAAAACAAAAAAAAAGAGAGAGAGCAGTTTCCTGATCCACATAGCTGATAATATGCCCTGCCTCCATTCTCCTCCTACTCAGTCAGTGGGATACAGAGTAAGAGCCAAAAAACTAGGCTTCAATAGGAAGAGTTCACTCAAAAGAGACTCCAATTTAAAAAAACAAAAACAAAACTGAAAACTTGACTTGAAAGAATCTCCACATGCAAGGCCACCTGAGGAAGTCTGCCATATTTTTGTTCTTTGTTTTTGTTTTCTTTGGGAGAAACAGCAGTCTGGTTGCCCTTTAGAATATGAACTTGGGGCCATTATTAGTTGGACTTTGTAGTCTCGTTCACATCAATAAGCAATTCTGCTTCTGTATACTTATAACTTATTCATATAGATGGCGTTCTGTGGGGCAAACCTTGGCTTGCCAAGCATAGCTGAAGAGCACACTGTATTTCTAGAATTATCTTCCTTCTAAGACCTACCTAAAAGTATGGCAGATTTCAAGGTCCTTTATTACAGGCTCATTACTTCAGTGAGGAAAAAGATCTTTATGGAAACAATTAAGGGAAAGAAAAGGGCTTTCTATCGAGTGGTCAGAGTCCTGCATTTAAATTACCGTTTGTTTCCAAAACACTTACTTAGAGGTCTTGTTTGTTGGTCTGTTTGTTTTGGGTGTAGTGCTGGGGGTTCACCTGAGTGAGCTAAACATGCTAACACTGATTTTATTTATTTATTTATTTTTTATTTTTTATTTTTTATTTTTTTTTAAATGAATTCTTTCTTTTTTTAAAGATTTATTTATTATGTATACAGCATATGTGACTGCAGGCCAGAAGAGGGCACCAGATCTCATTACAGATAGTTGTGAGCCACCATGTGGTTGCTGGGAATTGAACTCAGGACCTCTGGAAGAGCAGTCAGTGTGCTCTTAACCTCTGAGCCATCTCTCCAGCCCCCGATTTTATTTTTTAAATTACATGTATTTATTAATTTTGTGTGTGCGCAACAGCACTCACATGGAGGTCAGAGGACAGCCTGTGGGAGTCAGTTCTCTCCTCCCACCATGGGTCCCAGGGATGATGTGCAGGTAGTCAAGCTTAGGGGTGAGTGTCTCGACCTGTTGGGCCTTCTTACCAGGCCTGTACATGGCAAAACTTTGTACTCTACTGCTGAGCTAAGCCCCCAGTGCCCTGGAAATTGTAGCTTTAAAAGAGATTAAATGTCATGTGAACATAGGATGTGTGTGTGTGTGTGTGTGTGTGTGTGTGTGTGTGTGTGTGTGTATGTGTGTGTGTGAATGCTATAGTCAGTCTATAAGTGGCATTGGCATCATCCATCCATGAGTGATCCAATAATGTCCACCTTTGAAATTCCTGAAGAGGCAACTAGGGTATGTGACATCCCTCCTAATGTGCCTTCACCTCTGGCCTGCCCCACATGCACATACAATCCTACCTCCTAAAGGCTTACCAACTCCAGTAATGTCACAGGATAGACAAAACCTTCAATACATGGGCATTTGGGGACATCCAACACTCAGTTAGCAGGTCCCAGACTACCTGGAAGACTAGTCCGTCTTTGGGGGCAGGAACTCTGTCTAACACTATTTTATTTGATTTTCCAGTGCGGAGGATCAGACCCAAGGCATTGCAAATGCGAGGCAAGTGTTCTTTCACTTTCTAGGTAGTGTTTAACTCCACTGCATCTATCGTTACACCTGACACGTTAAGAAAAGATCAAATAGACCAGGCATGATGGCGCACGCCTTTAATCCCAGCACTCGGGAGGCAGAGACAGGTGGATCTCTTAGTTTGAGGCCAGCCTGGTATCCACAGAGAATTTCGGGCCAGCTAGAGCCTGCATACAGTTCTGAATTTAACTGATTTGACTGTCTTCACAAAATTCAATTAGCTACATAGCAGTCTTTAGCAGTTTTCATTTTCCCTTTAGAATTATTAAGAAAAAGAGAAAGGCTTCAAAGTGACATGTTAATGCATATGACATTAGACTTTGCTAGTTTTCTGCAAACACTGTCCCCTAGGTGACCAGTTCTGCCACAGAGACGCCATCTTGCACTTCACCAGGCCTGATGAGGCAATCGCAGCTTGTGACTTTTACGTTTATTAATTTAAACTAATTTTATGTGACTTTTATTACATAATCAATATATACTTATTTTTAAAAAATGAGAAATACAGATGAGTAAAGTAAAAAGTTCCTATCAGCCTACTCTGAATGTGGGACAATGTGGCATAGCTTTCTTATCTAGAAATAGAGAGAGTTTTGTTTGCTTGCTTGCTTGCTTGAATCGAGGTGTCAGATAACTTCTGTATAGCGAGAGGTGGAAACTTACCCTGGCACGGATCTTTGTCCCGTGGCTGTCACTCAGTCACTCCTAAGTTTGTGCCATAGTTTAGACAGGCCTCTCGGTCCTGGATTCTCAGTTGACATGGACAGCTTCTTTGATTCCACGAGCTGACCTTCCCTCTTAAGCCCTTTAGGCTGATAGTAGGAAGTACATGTTTGGGGAAGCCCAGCCTAAGTTACTGTGGGAAAACCTGATGTGCCCCAACATGTACTACTTTGTGAAGCAAACAAATCCAGATTGCTTATGCGTGCAGTGGCTGAGCACTGTCTTCTTTGAGAGAGGCGATAGCATGCAGTGTGCATACACCCGAGGCTTGGGGAGCTCAGGACCAGTGGGGTTATACCAGTCGTGACAGAAGAACCATTTTCTGGAGAACTATGGTAGGCGTGTGTGTGTGTGTGTGTGTGTGTGTGTGTGTGTGTGTGTGTGTGTTGTGATGAAAACCATGACCAAAAAGCAAGTTGGGGAGGGAAGGGTTTATCTGACTTACACTTCCATATCACTGTTCATTATTGAAGGAAGTCGGGGCAGGAACTCAAACAGGGCAAGAGCCTGGAGGCAGGAGCTGATGCAGAGGCCATGGAGGATGCTGCTTACTGGCTTGCTTCCCATGGCTTGTTCAGCCTGCTATGTTATAGAACCTGGGACCACCAGCCCGGGGATGACACCACCCACAATGGCCTGGGCTCTCCCCCATCAATCGCTAATTAAGAAAATGCCTTACAGCAGGATCTCATGGAGACATTTTCTCAATTAAGTTTCCCTCCTTTGAGATGACCCTGGCTGTGTCAAGGTGACATAAGACCAGCCAGCACAATTCTGTTCTTCCATTGGCCCTAATTAAAGATTTTAAAAGGATAAAAGAGCCCTGTGTATAAACGAAGAATGCGCTTAATGATCAGCAAAAGAAATTAAGGGCCGTTCAAATAGCTCAGTGGGTGAAGATGCCTGCTGCCAAGCCTGATGATCTAAGTTTAATCCCTAGGACTCCCACGGTAGAAGCAGAGAACTGACTTCTGAAAGTTGTCCTCTGATCTCTACATCTATGCTATGATGTGTGCACAACCACACCGACCCCAAACCTCACCCCCCAAAATAAGTGAATGAACAAATATAATAAAAAATTTTAAAGAAATTGACTTTGAAAATCTGTAAAATAACAGTTTTCTGTCATTTCCTAAATATTCTTTTGCATTTTAAAATTATACATCTTAACAAATAGTGAAAAGAGCTAAATATGCTGAAAAATATTACATGAAGGGGCTCTGCTTCTAGTTATTTTTAGCCAAGTGTATTATAAAATGAGCCTAACACCTCATCAGAGGTCAAGTTTTTGCAAAGATATAAAAACTGAACTAGTGTTGGCAGGGCCATATGCGGTAGAGTTTTGAAACACTTGTAACCATGAATCAGTACCTCTGGAATGTTGGAGAAGACAGAATGGCAGTAATCAATCTAAGGACCCAAAGGCATGCACTCTGTGAGCTGATCCAAGTCTATTTTAGCAAGTGCACATGTCTTCAAAATGAAAGATATTCTCCAAATGGCCAAATGGCATCTGAACCTCACAGGGTTATAGCTTTTATTTAAAAATTATTCAAATGTTAATAGACTCCAGATTCTTCAAAATACTAAAATAAATGTCAATTTTTTTTAATTTTGGGGCTACTGTTTATCATTATATTCGTCGCCATTACAGATAAGTATTCCAATGAAACATACACTATCACTGAATAGCAGAAAGTTTCACGCAGGCTGTTTTTTAAGTGTTGTGCATTTTCTCTCGCTCTGTGACGAGAACACCACACAAGACTCAATGGCAGGTTATTAAACTCATGGCTGTATTTGATGTAAAACAGGATTATGAACAAGAACAAGGAGCGGTAGATGACTACATGGAGCTCTAGTCCAGGAGACTGATGAACTTCCAGATTCAAGGCCACATGGGGAACTTTTATCTAACACTTGTGAAATAGCTCTCCAGAGAAAGCCCGTTTGAGTCTCAGTATCTGAGGCCTTTGCAGATGGTGGGTCTTTTAGGTGTCTCTAGATCCAACCCTAATTCCAGGTGGGTATCACCATGCTTGGTATTTGTGCGAATAATGTGACAAGTGTGATCCAGTACTCCAACTGTACATAACAAAATTATCAATTGCTAACATAGGAATATTTCATAAACCATGGTTCTGGTTGTTGGCCAAGGATCACTCAGGGTTTCAATGGAGACATGTGAGGAGTAAATATACAAATCTTTAGTAACAAATGGTTGACGGGACCCCTGCAGGTGGTCATAGCAGGCAGGAAGGTGAACCTCATAGAGATGAGAATGAAAAATTGGTTCTGATTGACTTCATCAACCTGAATCAAGACTTTGGGGAGTCTGATGCCAGGCTGTTTATTCCCAACAAATTTAAACACAGCATAATTTGGAAAAAAAAGTTTCCTGGTGTAATACAATCCTAGTACACAAGGAAGTGTACATTGAAATTCAACTCAGGGTTCATGTAATTTCTTCCACAAAAATGGGCTCTAAAGAGAGGCTACCTGAACTAGCTTAGGAGCCTAAGGAAGGGTCTGGCCTGGTCTCAGTCATACAGCTAATATAGAGGTCATTTGGGCTATTAGCCACTTCTGGTCCTACTTGTGGAGCATGGGGAAGCCTCTAGCTCCACAGATAATGTGGGAATCATTTAGGCTAATAGGTATTTCCGATTCTGGTTGTAGGAACTTGATAAGGCTTGGCCCAACAGATAATGCAGATCACCGTGCTATTAATCACTTCCAATTTCCAGCTTTCTCAGTGGAAGAACAGGTTTTACATCTTTCCCATTGGAAAGACAATCCTGTGGCGCTTAGCATTCCTGGTTTCTCTAGAGAGCTGTGGGCCAAAGGACCTTCATGTTGTATTTTCAACAAAGGGTAACTTTGTTGATGAGCCTAGACTTGGAGGAAGGAAAAGCAGTGTTTTGGAGAGGCCTCTTGTGTCCAGTGTCCCCTGATTCAGCATGGTGGGCTTTCTCCTAGTGTGTGGCAGACTGCGGGGGGGGGGGGGGGGGGGGGGGGCGTGGACAGGGGCAGCGGGTGTCCTTGGAAAACACACTTGCTGTGAAGTCAGACCACTCCCTGCTCTCCCCTCACTGACAAAGTGACCTTAGACCTTGGGAAGTCACTTCCCCTCCTTAACTCCATTTGCTCCTCAATAAAACAGGGATGATAATGATACCAAGGTTATGGGCAGCTGTGAACATTGAAAGAGATAATGTACATGAAAGTCTTCTGGAAACTAAAGTACCCTGTGGATCTTACTCGCCTTCTTGCTGAGGATAACACATACTAGGTTATTATTTCCTTTCTCTGGACAGTACTGAAGGCACAGTAACAAATGCTTTTCTAAGTCCCTCACCCCAACCCCAACACTACTGCTTCTGAAATGTGAGTACAGCATTGCACCACAACCTCAAGTCATGCCCCCCAGTCACAGACTACTATGATGAATACAGCTGGTGTTTTCAAGGATTCTTAGGCATGTCATCTTGGCTGGGTAGCTTCTGTGAATGAGGATCATCTTGTGCATTTTTTATTTTGTTCCAACTAACTCTAATTTCAGAGACAATTGCTTTCACAACTTGTTCCTGAATTATGAGTCTGACACACACACACACACACACACACACACACACACGCACACGCACACGCACACGCACGCACACGCACACGCACACGCACATACTAGGTCAGGATAGTTCCATGGTCGAGCATAATTCCTTTGATGTTGGAAATATTAATTCT
>CABHPQ010002185.1:14890-97983 GCA_902168405.1 Peromyscus aztecus | reverse complement strand
AAAAAAGAAAAACCAGCTGCAGCAAAATCTTATGTAAGGCATGGCAAAAAAATATTAAAATGACAGCCTGCTAGGGAGTAGCTAAACTTACGATGTTTGGATATTCTGGTATTTCAGAAACCTCTTTCCTCAATCGTTTTTGGTCCTAATCATGCCTTTGATTAAGGGTTTTATAGCATAACTATTAGGTAAATGGATGTAGTGTGTGCTGGGAAACTATTGAGCAGACCAAGAGGAGATGGTCTAGATCAATAGCTGACAGTGGTAAAGCATCAGAAACACCCCATCTCTGCTGCAAAGTTTTTCCTCTACCTAGATTTCCGATTTCCATCCACAGTACTAGAGCTTTGCTGCTCTGGACTTGTGCAGTTCTTAGTTTTAGCTATAGTCCCTGAATTGGCTGTTTATGTGGAGTGTATGGGAGCACTAACGTCTTCTTGTCTTCTCCTCTGCCTAAAAATGACCACCTCCAGAGAAACTGTTTGTGACTATCCAAGGAGAGCATCGCTACCCCCCCCCCCCCCCCCCCCCCCCTCCCCCCCCCCCCCTCCTCCAACAGGGTCAGTTCTCCCATGGGGCACAGCTAAGCCTGGTACATTCAGTTGAGGCAGGACCAAGCCCCTCCCCGCTTTATCAGTGGTAAGCAAAGTATCTTGATAGAGGGAGCCATTATGGGGTTAGGGAGAAACCTAGTGCTAGGGAAGTTCCCAGGAATCCCCAAGGATGACCCCAGCTAAGACTCCTAGCAATAGTGGAGAGAGTGCCTGAACTGGTTTTTCCCTGTGATCAGATAGGTGAATACCCTAACTGTCATCATAGAGCCTACATCCAGTAACTTATAGAAGCAGATTCAGAGATCCACAGCCAAACACCAGGCTGAGCTCCAGGAGTCTAGTCAAAGAGAGGGAAGAGGGATTATATGAGCAAGGGGCGGGGAGGTCAAGATCATGATGGGGAAATCTACGGAGACAGCTGAACCAAGCTCGTGGAAACTCACGAACTCTAGACAATAGCCGTGGAGCCTATGTGGGACCTAACTAGGCCCTCTGCATGTGGGAGACAGTTGTGTAGCTTGGTCTGTTTGAGAGGTCCCTGGCAATGGGATCAGGAATATATCTCTGGTGCATGAGCTGGCTTTTTGGAGGCCAATCTCTATGGTGGGATGCCTTGCTCAGCCTTGATGCAGGGAGGAGGGACTCAGTCCTGCCTCAGTTGAATATACCAGCTGAATATACCCATGGGAGGCCTTACTCTTTGGGAGGAAGAGTGAGGGGTTGGGTTGTGGGGAGAGACAAGGGGGCAGGAGGAGAGATGGTAGGGAGGACTGTGGTTGATATGTAAAATGAAAAAATTAAATAAATAAGGGATAATAATAAATAAAAAATCAATAAAAAGTCAGCAGTGAAATTCCTCAGAAAATTATAATTAGATCTACCATATGATTCCACGATCCTATCATGGGCATATAGTCAAAGAAAATGAAATTAGTGTGTTGAAAGGATATCTGCATTGTTTTATGAATTCCAGCATTATTCACAAAAATCAAGATATGAAATCAGGCCCAGCTTTAATTCCATCCCTCACTGTAAGACTCACTTCCACCCTCCCACACACACTATAAGACTGGCCTCCACCCCCCCCTGTAAGACCCGCTTCCACCCCCCCCCCTACTCCCCCCCCCCCGCACTGTAGACTGGCTTCCACCCTCCCCCCACTGTAAGATTGGCTTCCACCCCCCACTGTAAAACTGGCTTCCACCCCCCACTATAAAACTGGCTTCTACCCACCCCCCAACCCCACTGAATGACTGGCTTCCATCCCCCACCCTCCCCCCACCCCTGCACTGTAAGACTGGCCTCCACCACCCACTGTTAAAGACTGACTTCCACCCTCCTTCCACAACACACACTATAAGACTGGCTATTACTTTTTGGTTAGACTAGTTTTTAACATCCTGAACTGAGTTTCATCCCTTGTATGTGTCACACTGGTCCTGGCTGCCCTATTTGAAGGAACAGAGATGATACAGAGATGATGTTACAGCTTCTAAAATTTAGCAATATGGATGAGGTCCTATGACTGGTGGTTTCCCTAAAGACTCATCAAATTCTGGCTGGCTCCAGTGTCCTTGTTCTCTATTGCTATCTGCCCCTTGTGATGTCTTAATCTTGAAGCATGGGTTTTCCTATATAGAAACTACATGAAGATAGAATAATATATTAATCAGATTTGTCTCCCAGTGGTGTCTAGTACAACACAAGTACTTAAATTCAGGAAAGATCAGTTATGTGAGTGGATCTAAATCTATGCCTTCTTTGGGTAATACCTCAAACCTAATTCCAAGAGTGTCCATGTGTTTTGCTATTGATTCTGCCATTTTCCCTTTCTTGTGGTGTTATGCCACCTAAAAAATTGACAAAAAGGTGTTGACATCTTACAGAGTAGAGAAGCCTTATCAGATAATGACATAGCACATGGATTCTCAGAGCAGATTCCCTGGGTTGAAAACTCTGTTTCCTCCAATTCTTATGTTACTGCGGGTAGTAACTTGTTTGTTAGTAGGAATAAAGTAGGATTTTCTTCAGTTGAGTTTACAGGTATGACTCAGTGTAATAGCAAATATTTTAGCATGTTTGTAAGACTAAACAGAAAACTCATCACATATTTTGCTGATATCCAGGTAATATAAGGAACAGCTTTCCTCTGTTTAGTTAAGTATTTTCTTTACACTGCCCTAGGAACCAAGGCTGGGGATTATATAGTCAACTGTGTTGCTATTTTTAGAATAGTTTCCTATCCATACTATTGTGCAAATTGTCTTGCAGTTTCTTGCACTTGTAGCAAGGTCTTATAATGTGTTGGAATGTAACTTGTCTCTATTTGGTCGCATGAGTGAATATAAAGAATAAATAGCTTGCTTCCCAACTCTCACAGATTGTAGCCCTAATTTCTCTATCAAGTGCATCTGTTCTGTGCCTTTGGCTTGAAAATCACTCACTTTGATCTAAACAGTGGGTACAGAAGAACTACAGAGCTTTCTCTGCCATCTGTTAACATGCCACCTGTCACAAGTTTTGGTCAAGTCTTCCGTTTTTTGGTTCATTCTTCACAACCACTTAGAACTACCTATGAGGAAGTCACCTTGAGATGTCTCTTATTCTATCCTTACCTAGTACTATGTCATTCTATGAAGGTAATGTTTTAATAATACTGATGATATCTGGTTAGTTTCTGAGGATCTGTAATGAAGAAGTCTACACTTGCTTCTAATTCACTTCAAAATTTAATAGCTAGCTTCTTAGGCTCAGTTATCTCTGTGTTTCCAATGAGAGTTCAAGAACAGGGTATAGTGGTAGGATATATATATAGAGGAAAACAGAAGATTATTTTCTAAATCTAGATACATTTGAAAGTGAATGGAATGACATTGTAGCTATACTTTAATGACTGATTGGTGTCATTCTGAAACATGGGATATATGTCAACCCTGGGGATATGTAGGGATATTGAGAAGATAGCCAGATTACTTTTTGTGCCAGAGAGAAATCAGATACAGTATATAGATTGAATAAGGGTGTAGAAGAAGCAAATTAAGATCATATGTCTATCACTGTAAATAGAAGATCTGACACCCAAAGCTTTATACAAAAGTTACTGGGGTTACCTTGTATGACTCAAGCCCACCTGTAGGTGCAAATATCACAGAATTCTTACTATCATAAATTGCACCACTTCTCGGGGGAAACTGACTATTCTTGTCTTTAGGTGATAGAACCCAATGGAGTAGTAAGAAATGATTTTTGTTTAGTCCAATATCCAGGTTCAGCCCTCAGAGGTACATCTACCCTGGAAATTCTGACTGCACACAAAAAATGGTTCAGAGATATATGTATGTGACATGAAGGCAGAAAGAAAAGTAATTTGTAGACAGGGAAAAGGACCATCAAATAGGAGGTAAGAAAAATATATATGAAAATGCCCATTGTAGTAACTTAAATATTTTTTAAGTGCAAAGATCATTCTGTTTACTCTTTTGTTCTCCACAACAGGAAAAATTTTCTTCAAAGTACTGGGTCTGATGATTAACAAAATAGAAAAATATAATATATATTTTATGTGTGTGTCCAAAGGAGTTTTGAGAATAGATTTTAATTTTCTCTTCCATGATCATGGTAGAACAAAAATCTCTGTCTATATTAGAGTAACACAAACCTGGAGTTGATGACTAGTTCTGCTATCTGTGGAATTTCTTTTTAATTGTGTGAAGTTGAAGATTAAGCATTGAATATGCTAGGCTAATACTGTACTGAAATGCATTTCTAGCCCTAGACTCCTTTTGAAACTGGGTATATCACTACGCAGCCTTAGCTGGTCTTGAATTTGTCATCCTCCTGTCTTAATCTTCTAATTTCTGAGACTAATGATATATGTGATTGCCTTTAAGTGTGAACTCTTGAGCTTAAGCGCTCATTGGGGCTGTATCTTCTTGACCAACAATGAACAAGGAGTGTATGAATTTTGGTAATTCAGTGGTGATCAACATTAAATGCCTTGGATGCTCAAATCATCCATCCAGAAATGATAATAGCCACTAAAAGGACAATTATGAAACCTCCTTCATCTTGCAATCATCCTTGAATAAAAATGGGAATGCATGTATTCCCAAAGCCAAGACAGGAAATTATGTTCCACTATGAGTATGAAGTTATATCTTATAAATAAAACTATTCACAATACTGTGATTACCACCATAATATTGCAGAACCTTCTAGCCCTTCCCCCACCTGCTACACTCTGGAGATGTTATTCAGCATAAACTTGTAATTAATTTTCATATGTATTTTTTATTCCTTTAGCAATTCCTCTAGGAAAAGGCAGGTATACTGGAGAAAAAGTAGTTGCCTTGGTAACAGACTATGAATAAATAGTCCCTTCCATAATGGAGAGAGAGGAAAGAATCTACAGCAGACCACAGGAAGATAAAGAAGGCTGTAGGTCACATTGATTTCCAAGGAAATCTAACTAGAGTTTTTGCCCTTGCAAAAGTGAAGTTCTGATGTTATATCATCCCTGTGGTTGTGCTCAACAAACAGGAGAGCTCCTTGCTGGATAAGCAGATACACAGCTTTATAAAGTACCTTGTGAAAGTTTGCCCAGGGAAGGAAACAAACCATGCTAGGCAGGTAGCTTGGATAAACACTACTGACTGTCTACTTGGCACCACACACTCAGAAGTTAACAGATCAATTCATATTCTCTATTTCTGGTTAATGTAATCTACAAACAATTTTCCCTTTATCTATAGGATAAGAGCCAAATCCTATATAAATAATGTTATTTTTTTCTATACATACATACCTATGATAAAATTTAACCTATAGATTAAGTACAACAGATTGACAACAATAAAACAATTATAAAATACAATGTGAGAAGTTGTTAAACCAATGAATTATTTATTTATGTAATTTCTAGTTAGCAATTTCAGACATGACAAGCTGGAACAGGGACAGAGTGGGAAGGCAGGGAGGGGGATACCATGATAGATGAGGACATCATGGGAATAGGAAGAGGCAGGGTGCCAGGGAGGCTCTCAGGAATCCACAAGGATGACCCCACCTTGGAGTGCTGGCAGTGGTCTAGAGGGTGCCTGGACTGGTCGACTCTGGTGACAAGTCTAGTGTCACCATAGAGCCTTTGTCAAGTGACTGATCGAGGCAGATGCAGAGATCCATGGCTAGGTGCCAGGATGAGCTCAGAGAATCCAATTGATGAGAGAAAGGAGGGATTCTGCAGGCAGGGGACATGGAGATCATGATGGGAAGATGTGCAGAGATGACCGGCTACACTAGTGGAATCCCATGAACTGTGGACTGGTGGCTGTGGAGCCCCCATGGGACTGGACTAGGCCCTCTGGATATGGAAGACGGTTGTTTGGCTCAAACTATTTGGGGGGCACCCAGGCAGGGGGATCGGGATCCATCCCTGGTGCATGGGCAGGCTGTTGGGAGCCTGGTGCCTGCAGTGTGACACCTTGCACAGCCTTGGTGCAGTGGGGAGGGTCTTCAGTGTGCCAGGCTCTGCTGACGCCCCATGGGAGACCTTAATTTGGGGGATATGGGGATGTGGGGTGGCTTGGGAGGGAGGGCTGGGGGGTGGGGGGAGGGAGAAGGGGGGATCTGTGGGTGGTATGTAGAGAGAGTAGAAAATTTCTTAATAAAGAAAAATGAAAAAAAAATCAGACATGGCTCACCTTAAGAACATAGAAAGCGAGACCATTGATGCGGGGTAATTCTGTATAAAAACTTAGTCAGCATTCTTTAGTGTAAGTCATAATTCTTCTTATTTGTTATATGATCTTAGACAAGTTACTTAATTTCTCTAATCTTTATTTTCCTCATCTGCCAAATACAAAATGATGTTGATGGTAATGAATCTTTTTCAACATTTAAAACTCTATTTAAACCTATATATAATTTACTTCAGTGTCTGACCTGTTTGAAGGCACTTAGCCACATATAAATGGCATGATTTTGAATAAGTTGTATGGAATGATCTATGTGTCCAATGAAAGATAAGTCTTTGCCTTAGTTAGTACAAGTTGTAAAGAAGTTTAAAACTTCTGGCCACCTTGAAAAATACATATCAATAGTATTCATATATGTATGTACCCAGGGGTGTGTGTGTGTGTGTGTGTTGGAGAGAATTTCACAACTACCATTTTTATTTGTTCATTACCATTTTTGTTCATGTGTTCAGGAGCTAAACAGCAAGAAAGAAACATCTAGCTAACTTGTGAAAATACTCTTAAAGACATGCCATTGGATGAATGTGGTGGTTTAAATAAAACTGGCCACCACAGATTCATAGATTTGAATGCTTGTTCATTAGGGGGTGGCAATATTAGGAGTTGTGGTCTTGTTGGAATAGATGTGCCTTTGTTGGAGGAAGTGTGTCACTGGGGGTGGGCTTTGAGGTTTCAAATGCTCAAGTCAGTCCCAATGCCTCTCCTTTCCTATTGCCTATGGATCCAGATGTAGAACTCTCAGCTCCTCTTTAGCACCATGTCTGCCTGAATGCCATCATGCACCTCACCATGTTGATAATGGACTAATCCTCTGAATTGCAAGCTAGCCCCTATTAAATGTTTTCTTTCATAAGAGTTGCCATCATCATAGTGTCTCTTCACAGCCATAGAAACCCAAAGACAATGAGTATTATGGGTTTACATGCGCAAAATTGAGTGGATAAGTGAGTGGGCCTTGTTTTATAAGAATTCACTTTCCATGTCTAGTCTCTCTCATCAGAGCTAATTAGGGAAAGAATTGGTGCATGTTTCTGGTAACAGTCTCTCTGAGGTGTCTCTTCATACCCCTGCCATCATCTGGTACTTTTCTATAAACACTCATGAACTGGATTTACTTCAGAGAGGAGGCTGGGCATCGAAGACATTCCATATGGAGTTTATCTTCACCTTGGCAAAAATAGCCATTTGGGCAAGAAACTGTTCTTGCCTGGACTGCTTGATCAACTGAACAAGCAGGACCCATAGAAAGGTGACCACTGAACTTTGCTTGGTGAGATGGTCCTTCAGGTTCCTGCTTCTCAGAGGAAACTGTCAGACATTCTACAGGACACAGAGAAAAATGACTGAAAGACTCTAGGCCTGTGGGCTAAAGACAGATGCCCCAACTTTACAAAAAAACATTAGATAACTGTCCAGGCTGCCAGCTGTCTCTGTCTACCCCACAAGACTTCCCAAAAGTTGCTTGCATCCTTTTCCCATTTCTCAGGTAATAGTGTATCTTTCTGAGGTCTTTGATGTAGTTGAAACTAGATAGTTACAATTTTCCTTAGTTATGATAAAAGATAAGTTAGATATAAAACCTTAGACTCACAAATATAAAATAGATAGGATATCTTCTTTAATTTTGCCACGTACAAATAGACTAGTTATTATAAATAGACTAGACAATGTAACTAATTCTTGCTTGATATTTGTTTTGTTATCTATAATTTTACTATGTAAAAGTTAAAACATTCCTTTTTTTTTTAAAAAAGGGCAAGTGCTATGGGATATTCTGTATGTCAAATGTGTTGCTCTGATTAGTTAATAAATAAAACACTGATTGGCCAGTAGCCAGACAGAAAGTATAGGTGGGACAAACAAAAAAGAAAATTCGGAAAAATGAAAGGCTGAGGTAGAGAGACACTACAGCCACTGCCATGACAAGAAAGATGTAAGGTATTGGTAAGCCATGAGCCACGTAACAAAGTATAGATTAATAAAAATGGGTTAATTTAAGATATAAAAACAGTTAACAAGAAGCCTAAGCCATTAGGCTAAACAGTTTAAATAATGTAAGCATCTGTGTGTTTATTTTTATAAGTGGGCTGTTGGACTGCCGGGACTTGGTGGGACCTGGAGAGAAAACTCTCTAGCTACAGGAACCTCTTCAGCCAAATGTGTTTCTGTAGACAAGTGACCTCTCTGCTGCCATATGGCTTGAACTGTCCTTCCACCTTCTGGCCACCTGCCGTTGTCTTTTCCGTGAAGTTCAACCATCTTTTACACCACAACTTAAATCCCCCATATACACACATAATCTCAAAATAGGTTAAACATCTTTATTACTGACTCTTTATGATATGCATAAAATACCTTTTGTGCATACCATATTATATTATAGTTGTGTATATTTGCATGATCTTTGTCATAAACCTCCCAGAGGCCTCAGGCAACATCTGTGTTATTTATTTATTCCGGAATGAAACACAGCATCTGCAATGAATACATATTCAGTATCTCTGGGTTGAGATGGGCAGATTCTATCAAGTAGAAGATTCTTTTAAACTTTACTGTAAAACTTCTATAAATCTAGAAAACATATTTCAGAACTCTGGTTCACTTTAAAACAATCTAGAAGCACATATCCTGGATATCTTTTGTATGTTTTAAACAAGTTTTAGTTAGAGTTTTATTGCTATGATAAAAACACCATGACCCAGACAACTCTGGGAGGAAAGTGTTTATTAGCTTACAGTTCCTTAGCACTGTCTATCACAAAGGAAGTCAGGGCAGGAACCAGGAGATAGGAACAAAAGCAGAGGCCATGTCGATGAAGGGGTGCTGCTGACCGGATTTCTCCTCGTGGCTTGCTCAGTCTGCTTTCTTATAGCTCCTAGGACTATTACCTTAGCAGTGGCACAACCCACAGTGAGCTGGGCCTTCCCACATCAATCATCAATCAATAAAATGGACAAAGCAGATCTGGTGGGGAAATTTTCTCAGTTGAGATTCCCTTTTCTATGATGACTCTAGCTTGTATCACATTGACCTAATGCCATTCAGCACAACACACAAACTCAAGATATTTTGGGCCAACAACTTTGCAGTTCAAGAACATATTAATCATTTTTTTTTCTTTCTTTGTGCTAGAGTTTCAACCCAGAGCACAGTGTATGATAGACATGCATTCCTCCACACAGGTGCTTCCCCCATCGTGTCTTTTTTTTTTTTTGAAAAGGGCTTTATCTGAGGCTTTATACTTGATCTCAGGATGCACAAACATCCATGTCTCCTAACCTCAAAGTTTCAGTGCAATTGTAGTCAGAATAATGCTGAGTCTAACATGGGACAAAAGAGAAGTACAAGGCAGTTATGTCAAGGTTGGAGGAAAATGAGGAGAGTAAAAGCCCATATAACATATGACAAGTAGTAACACTTGTAAACTGGTATGGGTTCCGGTTCCTAGTACTACTGTTAATGCTGGCTTTCAGAGAAGGGTGGTGTGCATTTGTGTGAGGAATGGAGACCCTAGTGGGAAAACAAGATAATCCTAAGCAGAAATAACTGCATTATTAAAAGTACAACTGTGAGAATCACTTTAAAAACCACAAATTTACCAACATGCTTTTCAAACTGGTGAATATCGATGCTCAGGCCTTGAAGAAGCATACACAGAATAGCTGTCTTTTGATGAAGAGGCAATGGAAATGGAAAAGCCTGATGCCCAACCACTGCCAATTGAGATAATGTTATGCTAAAAAGGAAGAAGTTCCAATTAAGATCAAGTCAACTAGTTGATCTGTGAAAATAAATGACATTTCAGTAGAAATGCAGGTATCACCATCTTCAGTGTGGTTCTGAGATCCATTCTGCATTGTATTTACATTGATAAAGGCTGTGAGTAGAGGGTAAAGTTATGAATAGTACATACACATAATGAATCATGAAGAATACAGAAGGTAGGAGGATGCTGAAAATGTCTTCTAACTTTGCCTGGAATTACCCTCACAAACATCCACTGAGAACTATTTTGAGCCAGCCTTGATCCAGGTCCTCTCTGACACTAGCTTTAGAAGTAGGTTCAAACAGCTCTGAGTTTCCATTGCAGTCAAGGAAGAGAAGGAATGCCAGATTTAGGTTAAAAATAAAAACAAGTCACAGTCAGTAGAGATTAAATGATACAATCAAGTCAAAATAACCACAAAGTAGGAAAATTAAGACTGGTCTTTTGGCTGTTTGCCAGTCCAAAATTTCCTTTCCCACCTAAAGACAGACATATGTATGTGCATTTACCCCATCTGGCTTTCTCTGGGGGAAGCTCATAGTGTGAATTTGTGGGACTCTTATTAATACTATTGAAGGAAGACCATGTTTTGCACACTTGTAAAAATAGCTGGAATTTAGAGACATGTGGATGTCCGTAAATTGCTCTGAAGTGAGTGATGAAATAATCACTAAGACATGGAAGGCCCTCTCAGCTTCAAAACCGACTTCCTCCCTTAGTGTTCTTAATGTCTTTATTTGCAATGATCTTTATCAATAATGTCATCTGACAATGTGTTTCATATAGTGGACAGAAAGAAGGGGAAGGGAAGCAGTCCCACAGGAAAGAAAGAGGTGAAGAACAGAATAGAATAGTAGAATTCCAAAATATATCAGTGAAACACATTTTGGAGCTTTTCAGAGGTTTTATCCTTTTTATATGCTAATAAGCAAACAGGGGCTTAGATAAATGAATTGATCTGCCTGAAGCAATATGTATTGTGTGAAAAGAAAAAACAAGTAACTCATTTTATGAACATTGAATGGAACCTCTACAAATTTCAATGCCCTATATCAATGACAGGAAACAGAAAAACAAACAGCAATAGAAACAAAAATGAACATGGTCCTTTATTACAGGAAGTTGATAACGTAGGCAAATGATGATCATAACTAAGCACAAGAGTGATAAGTACTCTGGAGGAAAAGCAGAGGTGCTTGAGAAGTATGTGATAAAACAGAGCTGAATAGTTCAATCCAGTAGAACATTCCACAGTCAAAAAAAAAAAAAAAATTCTAGGAAGCTACGTTTTTTACATCTTAGTAGCAAAGTGACACATGCAGCCATTGAACATTTTAAATGTGTCTGGTGTTACTGAGGAAGATCTTTTCTTCCCACCATTTGTTGAAGATATTGTCTGTTCTCCGATGTATATTTTTGACATCATTGTCAATTACCAGTTAGGTATAATTGTGTGGATTTATATATGTTTTTTTCATTAGTCTATATGTATATTTTTGCACCAGCTCCATGTTGCTTTTATAACTATTGCTCTGTAATATAGCTTGAAATTAGGCAGGGTGATACCTCCTACAATATTGTTTTTCCCTCAGGATTGTTTTTATTGCAACCATTTAACTTTTTATTGTGTTTTTTTTCTTATACCTGTGAAGAAAGGCATTTGGTATTTTGAACCTAAATCATATGTAAAATTCAGGAAATTAGTAAAGGGCCAGTGCATGGGAACATGAATTTATAGAGGGAAGACTGAAGATGAGAGATGAAGTAAAAGTAGAGAGGAAAAATCCTAGGAGCAGAAAGGTTGAAGCAGGTAGCAACATGAAGGGAATGGGAAATAGGGGGCCAGAGGAAGTATGGTAAGAAAAATGTAATGTGTATGAATAAGCTACATGGGAACCTATGCTTTCATAGCAAGTAAAAAATATAACAAATAGAGACAGTAGAATACATGTAGTATGAAGAAACACATGGTGCAGGATTACTGGGAGCTAAAAGTTTGGGTGGGAATGAGATTACGTGGTAGCAGAAATAAAGGGTGGGGCATGGGCTAGCCAAAACCAAGGATAATATGAAGAAGCCATGTGAAACCATACTAGTTTGTAAACTACTTAATGCTTTTAAAAAGGAGTTTGAACAGAGATATCCCATATGGATGGACAGGGCTGATCCCAGAGACATAGGTTATTAAATGAAAATCACAGTGCCAAGCACAGGTTACCTCCCTAGAAGTAACCGGTTGGGGAGGCCCCTGAATACCCCAAACAAGACAGAATATAGCCATTTCTCTTGGTTGTCCATCATAACTGGATAATTTTCACTATGGGTGAAAAACACAGAGAAATTAACCTTGAACTGACCAAGAAGTGTCCTCTCTCTCTTCCTCTTTCTCTGTTTTAAAGTACTAGAATATATTGTGAGGTTGCTGGGCGAGAAGAATATATAAATGATTTTACCCAGCATTGGACTTTTCATATTACAATCTGGCCTGCCATGCAGGACATGCCTATTTGTACAATATTGGCAAGACTGTTTAATAGGGGAAACCAACTCTCTCTTGTTTGGATTTGAAGCCTGTTCCTGAAAAGGGGATTCATTCTTGGTATTATAAACATGATCAAAGCCCATGGCTAGGGAAACCATAGGACTTTGGGGAGAAATTATTGATGTTTTTTTCTAATTGGTTTAGTTGTCAAAATCCCTTCTCAATATTTATGCTTATAAGCACAGATTTGTTGCTTCTCTCAACCTTGGTCAGAGAAGCTTCTTACTATAGAGGGTAGTCATTAATGTAATGACTGTTCAAAATCCTGAGAATAAGTGCTGTGAATGCTCAACCATAGATAGGACATTGAAATCAACTCCTGCCTGGCTGATCTCATCATGAATAATGAAACATGTACGAGCCAGATGATGTGAAGAATATGTCAAAAAGTTGGCTTCAGTACATATATTGCTCTTACACAATGGACTCACTGCAGTTGTGGTTACCAGCCCAAGACTTCCACAAGAGTAAGAGAGTTAAAAATCCAGCATAGGGTTGGTAGAGGCTCCCAAGGCCCCACTCCTATTTGAGAAACTATTGCCAGTTGATGGCTACTGAGGGAGTATTGTGTGACAGATTTTTACTAGAGAGATACAATATATAAGTATACTCATTCCATATAAGGAACTCACAACAGACCAAAGTATGGATACCACTAAAGTCCTACTTGGTAAATAAATGATAATTATAGGAATATGGGTGAGGAGTTACTTACAGGAGCAGAATTGACTCAAAGACAGTTGCAACACCAAAGCCCACCTAAGCACTGGTAAAAATTCACAAAAGATGGGAACCCGGAGCACATTGCACAGCCTACAGACAGCACAATATGTTAGCGAGTGTCCTTTCCAAATGACTCAGTTGCTCTAAACATCTTCCAGGCAGTTTGGTTGCTTTTTGCTTCTTGCAGGCACCTGGTCTTGTCTCAGAGTCTTCTTTGTAGCTTGGCACATCTGAGAGTGACTCTCAATATTCTATGGTGTTTATTCTTGGGAGAGATGAACCTAGTGAATCTGGTCAGTTTCAGGGACTTCCTGAAGCTGTTTTGGGTTGTTTGCCTTTTGTCTTAGGGATCTTCACTGCAGGATGGAATGTTTCCATCTCCAAGGAAATAGCTACAGAATAGGGAGGGAAAGTCACTTTTCTTTGGGAGAAGAGCTTGCCAGTGCTGAGTGATGACCTTACATGTATATGCATATGGACAACACAATTAACTTAGTGTATGTGTATTTTAATGGCATGAAATCAGATGGAAGATGAGAGTGGGGGCTGTGGGGTGAGGCAGAATCTGGAAGGAGGGAGAGACTAGGTATGGATATAACCAAGATACATTGCTCTGTATGTATGACAATTTAGAAAATATGAATAAAATAATTTCTAATTTAGGTATTCAGAAAAGATATTCAGTTATTTTTGTAAAAGCAGAGTGTGAGAAGGTAAAGGACTAATCAGCTTATATTTGACTAAGTCGGAACACAGAATATAAAACTTCCACCCTGTCTGAAGGCCAGTCCTGGCTGATGCTCTCACAGGTATCTGTGGGTGGCTGGCAACTCCCAGTGTGAGAGCTAAAGTGGATTATTTCGTGTTGTGTCTGAGAGCACCTGATAGAAAAACTAGGGAGTAAGAATTGGCTTGCAAGTCAGAATTGACTTTCGTTTAAGAGTTAAATACAGGGAATAATTTCTGAGTAATTCTGTACTATTCTTCTATAAGTCAAATTCCAAAAACTGAATCTTTGAATTGAAACACTTATTAATGTGTAAATTTATTCCTACACAGTCTGAATAGTTACACAGTACAAGTCAAATATACCCCCCCAAAAAATAAGGTTTCTCTTTATTAGAACTATTACAAAAATTAATAATACACAGTTAAATTTTAAATAAACAACAAACAGCTCCTGTAGTATATCCCAAATATTTTATAAGACACACTTCTAAATATATCTATTCTTTGTCTCCTTGTGTGTCTTAATCTCTATTTGCTGCCATCTGACACTCTGCCCTCAAGAGGACCTCAAATGAACTCTGCACTGGAGTTCAGAGCCACAGAAGCCCCAAGCAATAGACAACCAAGGATTCTACAAGTTTTTCTATTTGATCTTTCCAAGATTTTGAAGCTGTTCTCCAAGTAATGTATGGAACTCTCCTCCCCAGCAGAAAACGAAGTGTGTGTCTGGTTTCTGGGAAATCAGAAAATTTTTTCTTCAAAAGAAAATACATTGCCTAGAGTTAAGGGGACTTTTTTTCCTCCTCCTCCTCCTCCTCCTCCTCCCCCTCTTCCTTTTTATCTGAGATATTCATACATTCACTCCCTTCCACCGCTGACACCAGATCTACTCCCTTCCCTGTCTACCCAATTTTGTGTCCTTCCCCCACCCCACTCTACAAGTACAGTTTGTGCTGCCCATGTGCTCCTGGATGTGTGGACACTATTTGCCAAACCTTTGAAGAAAGCTGACTCTCCTCCCAGCAGCCATCGATTGCCAATAGCTCCTTATCTAGGGATGGGACTTGGTGCCCACCCCTTTCTTTGTGCTGAACTTTTATTTTTTTTTTGAGTATTACATATATCAGTTCTATATTTACATCATGTTGCCCCTCTCTGTCCTTCCAAATTCTCTCACATACCTCCCACCATTTCTCCTCTGCCCTCAGGTTCATCTCTGGATAAAACATTTTCCCTTTCTCAGAAGCTGTTACTTACCTATAGACATGCATCTAGAAGTGAGGCTTTATGAGAATTCCCCCATCCAAGTTGGCATATCTGTTGGTATCATTTTTCAGGTCTTATTTAGACAACCATATTTTTGAGATTTCATGGGTGCAGTTTCTCTAATACAAATAAAAAAAGCACATGGTCTCAAGGCAGATGTTTCAGTCCTCTGACTCTCAAATATTTTTCTGCACCTCTTTTGTAATATTCCATGAGTCTTAAGTGTGAGGATTTGGTGCAGATATAAATTGAAGCTGGGCACATGTCTGCATTTTGACCAGTTGTCGCTTTCTATATTGTACTCAGTCTATTGCAAAAAGAAAGTTCTTTAATAAAGGGTGAGAATGACACTAATCTGTGGATATAAGCATACACATTTAGAATCATTCAAAATTATACTAGTGTAACAAAGTGGCAATAGTAGGTTTTCCTCTGATGTCCGTGATCTCCTCAGTTGCCAAGGGTAGTGGACTGGGTTTACAGTACCAGGAATGCAGTCTTTCCTAGTGAGTGGGTCTTAAGTTCAATTAAATGGATTTTGCATGCTTAGTATTATTTTGCCATTTTGGTCATTGTTGTGCTTCATAAGACTTACAGTTGGGTAGGACTACTTACTGCTTTTCTTCCTTGGCAGCTTGAATAGCTCCTTCCCGTACCATGAGAACTAGTCCTCAGGGAGGAGGCTTATCAATCAGTTTCAGCTAGATTTCAAGTGTTTCCCAAAGTTTGGGGATTTTGAGTAATGAGACCCTACCATTAATTTCTGGGAAGCAAGCGAGTACAATTTTGACTTTCTCTGAATGACATGAAAAGAAATTTCTCCTCCTGGCATTAAAGTTTTTGTTAGAGGCCGGGCGGTGGTGGCGCACGCCTTTAATCCCAGCACTTGGGAGGCAGAGCCAGGTGGATCTCTGTGAGTTTGAGGCCAGCCTGGTCTACAGAGGGAGTTCCAGGAAAGGCACCAAAACTACGTGGAGAAACCCTGTCTCAAAAAACCATAAAAAAAAATAAATAAAAGGTTTGCTAGAGAGTCATACTTGCTTAGGGAAGAATCTTTGGCCCAATATGGGAATTTTGGAGGAATGTTGTTTTATATGTATATATAGAACACCCTCATATTTAAACATAAAATAATGTTTATATATTAAGTAGACATAAACCAAAGTAATTCTCTATAATTTTTGCAAGAATCCTTGATGTTATTTATTCTTCCTGCCTTCCTCATCCCCTATGTTGCCCACCCTTTCGTCTTCTCAGTTACATTGCCACCCTCCCTTTGTTTTACCCACTTCTCCCTCCACAGCCCCTGTGACCTACTGCTTCTCTCCATGGAGCTCTTACTCTCACCCATGGTTTCTTTTTAACTTTCCGGTATCTGTCATTACACCAGGTGACATACTCACACTTAAAGGTTAGCATCCACAAATAAGACAGTATTAGTATTTCTACATCTGGGTTACATCACTTAGTACAGTAATTTTCAGTTCCACTCATTTGCTTCCAGTTGTCGTATTTCTTTTTTATTTACACATGAATAGTATTCCATTGTATCGATGTATACATTTTCATTATTGATTCATCTGTTGGAGGACATTTAGCTTGTTTCCATTCCCCAGTTATTGTGAGTTGAAAGCAATGAATATGGCCAAGCAAGTACCTATAACAGTGCATCTCAACCTTCATATTGTTGTGACCCTTTAATATAGTTCCTCATGCTGTGGTGACCCCAAACATAAGACTGTTTTCGTTGCTATTTCATAACTGTAATTTTGCTACTGTTATGAACCATAATGTAAATTTATAATATGCAGGATATTTAATATGTGACCCCTGTGAAAGGGTCATTCAAATTCTTAAGGGGTTATTACCTACAGGTTGAGAACTACTGATCTAAAGAGTAGGATGTCAAGTCCTTTGAGCATATGCCAAAATGTCATATACCTGAGTTATAGTGTAGATCTATTTAATTTTTTAAGAATTCTCCACACCGACTTCCACAGTAGATCCACCAGTTTGCAATCTTACCAACAGTGAATGAGGCTTGTCCATTCACCATGTCTTTGTCTGTTGTTTCTTTTATTTTTAAAAATTAAAATAAAATTACATAATTTACGTCTTCCCTTTCCTCCCATTCACCACGTCCATATAGTCCCCTATATTCTTCCATATATTCAAATTCATTGCCTCTTTTCCTTCTGTTGTTGTTATTGCATATATGTATACATATATAAACAATTACTGCCTGTTAATTCTGTTCATTGATGTCTGCATGTCTGCGATTTCATAGATGGCCATGTATAATTAAATAACCTGACTCATTCTCCTTTCTCTCAGTAGATGTTAGTTGACTGTGTTTGCCTGTGGGTGGGGCCTTGTGAGGTTTTCCCCTTACACATTAACTTATGTATCAGTGTTGTCACTGTTCTAAGTCCTGTTTTGTGGCCACATTGTTGCAGTATCATGAGCGCAGCATCTCTGTCATTTCTAGGAGACTTGATCTCACAGCAGACTTCCTGTTCCTTAGCTCTTACTCTCTTTCTGCCCCCTGAGCTTAGCCATTCTGACTGGGGTAAGATGAAATCTCAATATAGTGTTAGTTTCTATTAACCTAAGTTGCTGAAGATCCCATATACTTTTAAAGACATTTCTTAACCAGTTTTATTTCTTTTGAGAACTCCCCATGGAGGATCATAGGGCATTTTTAATTGGGCTGCTTTCTTTCCAGACTATTTGTTTTATGAGTTCTCTATATTTTCTGGATATTAATTCTCTGTCAGCTGTGTAGCTGGCACAGATTCTCTTCCACTTTGGAGCCTTCCTCCTATTTGTTGGATTATTTCCTTCGCTGTACAGAAGGTCATCAGTTTTATGAGGCCTCATTTGTCAATTTTTTGCCCTAATTATTGTGTAAATGGAGTCTTATTCAGAAAGTCCTTTCCTACACTTATATCATGTAGCTTACTGCCTATGTTTTCTTCTAGAAGTTTCAGTGTTTCATGTTGTGGACTTCGATGCATTTGGAGATAGTTTGGTGCAAACTGTGTGACTGCAGCTGGCTCATGGACAACTAGAGCATGGACTTCTCAACTGGCTCTAAGCCTGTAAGTTTGGAGATGCTCTAGGGGTTTGGGGGGGCATGAGAAACTTACCAGCCATGCTGGAATGGTGTCTGCCTTGAGCTTTCACAGGTCTTGTGCATGTTGTCTCAATTTCTGTGAATTTGTATGTGCAGCTATTTCTTGCTTGTCTTTGGCTCTTTTCTTTATTCAGTCTGGTTTCATGGAACACTCTTCTGAGAATTATTTGTGCTATATGACTTTATTGTAAACCTGACTAGTTTGAATCACTATGGAAACACATCTGTGCATGTGTCCATTGGTTCCTGAAAGGTTTACAGAGAAAGGAAGGTTGACCCAGAACATGAGTGGTGCCATTTGATGACATAGGATTCATTACTGAATAAAAATGGGCATGTCAGTGGAGCAGCAGCATTCTTTTCTCTCCTCTTTCTGACTCTGCACAGGATATAACCAGCTGCTTCATGCTTTCTTTAGTTCTTCTCCTCAATGATAGGGTATACCCCCAAAGAGTAAGTCTCAATAGACCCTCTCCTAAGTTTCCTAAGTTGTGTTTGTTAGGTATTTTGTCATGCTAATGTACAAAGTATTTAATGCAGGTTTGGACCTCATATCAACCTCTAGTACTAGCTGTATCATCTACCATCTCATTCATGTCAGTATTAGATTTGACTATATCCCAGCTTTGTTCTAGTTGTCAGGACTTGGCTTCATTTCCATGGCTAATAATACAGTTTGATGCAGGATATCTTTCTAGGTTCATCGAGGACAAAAACATGCACAAACTGTGATTTCTTCCATCTAGAAAAATCGTACTTATTTGTATGAATGAACTATTATAATAAAACTCCAAAGATCAAAGGCATAATTTCATGAAATGTTTATGAATGCCTATTAAATTTAAACACTACACTAATTGTTAAGGACATCATCAACAAACACATGTATGCATTTTAGCATTTCAGAACTCTCAGATAATAGGATCCAATTAAACACTTAAACAAATGCAGGAGCTTCCAAGCAACAGAAATTTGTATTTAGCTTGGCCTCCCCATCAAACCCACCTTCTTACAACAGTTTCTGGACTCTACTGCATAACTGTAAATATGAGAGTGGAGCATCTTGGAGCCCTAATTTCATCTCTAAAGTGAAAATGAGCCTAACTATTGCCACAGACATTTGGATGTAAAGTGATAGCTCCTATAAAGGACCTGGCTATTATCAAGTCCCCAACAAATGACTGTCTTTGCATTTCATCTCCTTCCCTTGACCTATTCATCTTAGTTTCCTGGGTTTCAGCTGCCTCAGCGAATGAGGGGAGTTCATAGATGAGGAAAAACTCTATACTTTTATTTCATCTGATTTTTACATGTTAAAAATAATTCATAGTTCTACTGACCTATATTTTCCTAAAGTGAACCAAAAGTTTCTGTATAAATCAAGCCTAACCAAAAGCAAAACAGAAGAAACCATAAGGGAAGAACAAAAACAAAAGTATAGATTTCTTCCTGATTATCTAGATCCCGTGCTCCAAGCTCATCACTCTCTGGGTCACTGTGTTTCTTGTTACTAAGGCTACAGAGTTTATTTACAAGAGGAGCACATCATTAGCCATTAAAAAAATGTAGGGACAGACTGTACACCACTAAGGGGAAAAAACCCACAAGTGCATCTGTGGAGGATTGTTCTGACAGACCCTTTAACTCTAAGAGCAGTATCATCTTGGAGTGCAGAAAAAAAAAGGATAATTTCATGTTTGGCTTGAAGATGAAAATCTCTACTTTCTTTCATTTGTTCACAATCCCAGTGCAGCAGTGTGCATTTATAAGAGGAGCCAGTAAAATACAAAGGGTCTTTTCTCACTGTTGAGTCTTCTTCTGTTGATTTGGAGTCTTAGAAGTACAGGAATGGAAGAACACTTACCAGTGAGCTCTTAGAAACACCCAGATGAGCATGTAGGAATTTCTGGTCCCGGGGTCAGGGGACAGTGAGGCATGTCCACATGAATAGAGGTTAGATCTGGAATGAGGTTCAAGGTTAAAGGTTTTTTATCAGTAATTTTCTGGGTTTTCACATTTGGTACTGATAGTAACAGTGACAAGCTGGAAGCCACAGTTTCTACTCCATGTGGGCAGAACTCTTTTCCAGTAAGAGTGGGAAGCATTGCTCCCTACACAGTTTGGGGGAGCTAGATCACCAGGGAAGAAAATTTAACCTTTACCCTTCTCCCCCACTGCAGGAACTTACAACTGCTTTTAATTTACAACTTGAACCATTCTTTACTTCTCACCTGGTCATCATGGGCTGCTCACATCTGGGCACATCATTTCCAAGTAGACAGACTAGTTGGAAACTATACATAGAGAAGAATTTGAGATATTACAGAACATGGCAATATAGGAAAACTATACCTCAGCCGAACAAATATCACTCATCTGAAACAAGGAAACTCAAAGATAGCAACATATTTAAGTAAACAGAAACTAGAATAGTTTGTCCCCAGAAAACCCGCATTACAGAGAGAATGAAAACCCTGTTGGCACAGAAGAGAGACAGAAATTTGAATCTTCAAGATGGAAAGAAGAGTCAGATGAAGTAGCAAATATTCGCATGAAAAATAAAGAGTATTTCTCCTTGAAATTATTTGTTTTATTAATGATTATGTAAGGCAAATTTATACCATGAAGATATATATATATATACACACACATATATACATATACATATATTCATATATGTATAAATTTATAATAATTTATATATATATAAATTCGTGTATATATAAATCAAAGCACTGAGGGCTAGATATAGGTAATTATAAGATCCTGTGTGAACAAGAGGGCCTTTTGGGAATCTTTTCCTTCTGTCCTTCTGTGGGTTGTCTTGTCCACCCTCAATGTGATGGTTTGGGCTTTGTCTTATTAGATTTTATTTGGTCATTTTGGTTGCTATCTCTTAGAAAAATTTTCTTTTCTTATGAAAGAAAGTAAGGGAAAAGAAAGTGGTTTCCAAGTGGGAGGGGAGGTAGGAAGGAACTGTGATGAACAGAGGGAAGGGAAACTGTAATCAGAATATGACATATGAGAAAAGACAATTTTCAATAAAAAGGAAAAGATGAAAAAGAAACAAAAGAAGGATCTCTATACTGTCATGTGGCATTTTACTAACACAAAGTAGAATGTCAGATACTGGTGTGTAGACCAGTCTGTAGGTTTATCACTAGATTACGATACAAAGAGGGAAAACTAAAACTTTTAATATATACCTGGAAGTACAGGAAGGGAAAAACACTTCCTTAAAATTTTTAAAAATGTTCAAATGATTCAATAGCTGAAAAGAAGTACTCTTTTTTTTAAAAAAAATGGCAAAAAAGAAAAGAATAAAATGGTAGAAAACTTACAACAATAGTCACATTAACTGGTAATAGTTTAAGAATTACTAAAGAATAGTTCAGATTTTTAGAATGGAGAGTTATGCAAGGCTGCACTGTACATTGTTCAAAGAATAATCAATCACTCAAGAATAAAGAGAGTTTGGAAATATATACTGTGATAGAGATACAAAATGAAACAACATAGAAGATAACCTGTACAGTGGTTATTGATATTTCCTGTATCCTTTCTTTCCTGCCTGTGTATAATCTGCTCACCTTTAGTGTTGACTACAGTTAGCAACTAGTGTTTAATTGGCAGGACATGGCAGAAAGGATGAGATGACATTTCTAAGAAGAGGGCTTCAGTCATTCATAGCACCTACCACGAGTCAATCTCTCTCTCACATTCACTCTCTTGTGTGTGTATGTGTGTGTGTGTGGGGGGGGTGTTTTTGTGTGTGCACATGTCTGGAGGCCAGAGATCACAGTCTGGTATCTTTTATTCTTTCCTTGGATTTCTTATGGAAAAATCCTCATTTAATGTAGATTATGGGAAGTTTTAGAAATGCAACAAGGTGGGTTTCTATCCAACACTAAAGTGTAACAAAAGGTTCTTTTCCCAGATTTACATTCCCAAGTTAGTAACAAACTAATAACTTTTCCAAACCAAGTAGTAGACAGCAAATTTTGTGTTGTGACATAATTACATCTGCCTCAGCTTACAGATTCTGATGATCACTCTACTTACTCAGCTGACACCAAGTACTGATCACAAGATGCAGAACTATGAGTGATAATTTGAGATCCACATCTTCTTGTTTTTGAGACAGGATATCTCAATGAGTATGGACATCATTGATGTGGTTAGATAGACTGGACAGTATGTCCCAGGGATTCTCCTGTTTCTGCTTCCTAAGCCTTGGGGTTAGAGGCACACACTATAATATCCAGCTTTTGTTGTTATGTGAGTTTCAGGGATCCAAAATCAGATGAGGTTATTGTGCTTGTGTGGTAAGCACGCTTCTCAAGTAGCCATTTACCTACTTCCCAGCCCTTAGGTTTGAGATGTGTAGTCCATGTTGGCTTTGAGCTCTTAATCCTCCTGTCTCCACCTCCTTCTGGAAATACATCTATGTTTTACACTACTGTGCTCAGCTCACAACCATTTTTTTTAAGTACTAGCTGCAAGCGTTTGGAAAGTAGCCTGAAAACATCAATCCCATTTATAACAGTTCAGTCCAACTGATTCCATAGCATTTAAGATTCTTCTGCCCATGAAAGTCTTTTTTTTTTGCTAACTAATTTTCTTCAAAGGTCATGTATTCTTCACAAGTGGCATATGCAAGTGTGTAACAAACATTTTAAAAAGTTTAAACACATTTAAAATCTTAGAGATTCTTCTGATTTTTCTTCAACATTAGCCCTGTTTTCACAATTACTGTGTGTTACAGTAAGAGACTGAACTTGTGTGAAGGATTTACACACATTTTGCAGCAACTTATTCCCTATATCAACAAAATTCACATTTATAATACAGGCAAGTACAAGGCCAGGATTAAACTGTCAAATTCCAAAAAAATTTCACTGTATATACTCTTTATTTTGTCCCCTTCAAAAAAGTTCAACTTCAGCACCAAATTTAAAAAGCCCTCGAATCCTAGGTAGAAATAACCGCACTTCCCAAGTCCATCTCAGCACACACACACTATTTTCTGGTGCTGCTGTAGAATATGATTCCCCACCTTCTTCTGACCCCTGAGTCTATGCCACATGGTCAGTTTGACTGAGTGCCTGAGCTAGGATACCACAGGGAGGCTCGATGCCTGGGCCCCACTACTTTGACTTAAGCCATTTCATTGGTGCTTCTTCATAAGAGGGCCAGTGTTGGATTCTTCTAAAGTCCTTTTAAAATTGGCTGGAGGTGTCCTTTCAACTTCTTGAGCTTTCATTTGACCTGGAGTTGACATCTCTAAATTTTTTTTTGGTTCATGATGGTATTTATCAAATTGGTCAGCATGAGGCCAAATGACAGGGTCAGTCAAAGAATCATGAATCCTTAAAGCCAGGGCTTTGGGACAGTTTTCTTCAAGTGCCTCTGAATCTTTGAAATCATCATTATAGTCTGGATACTCCCTCGAGCTATCTCAGCAGGGACCTTTATAAATTTCTCTGAGAAGACATTACTATGAACAAGGGCAGGTATATGGTCTTTAGAGTTCAATCTTGGCCATGGATCTTCTTCCAGTGGCTTGACTGGTGGTGTAGAACTTGGGGAAGGAGTCATCACACAGGTTTCTTAGCTGTTGTAAGTAGGGGTATCAGTCAGATTTGAAAAGAGCTCATCTTCATTGGTGAAGTTCCCCTGACTGTCTACTCCTGGAGAGATGCAGATTATGATGGCACTCGTGTTATCTGAGCAGAGCATGCACTGACTCCAGAGGCCAAGCACTCCATTCACCAGCATTTTGGCACAGGGCTGTCCTTGCTCACCCAAGAGCAGTGACAATAATGACCACTACCTCCTGAGTTCCCAAACTCTTCAGGACCACAGGGTTTACCACTGATACCAGCCATCAGAAGGACTCACTATGAAGGATTCCTTTGCCTTTCACTTTTTCAGCAGATCTGTTTTACTTACCAGCAAAGCTCCATGGAGAAAGATAATTCCACACAAGTTTTTGAGGTGGGTTTGTTTGTTTGTCTATTTGTTTGTTTTGATATAGGGTCTCCCTATACAGATCTGGCTGTCCTGGAACTCACTATGTCTACCAAGCTGTCTGCCTCTTCTCTGCCTCCCAGAGTGCTGAGATAAAGGCATGTGTAGTTGAAAGTTTTCTCAGGTCCGAAGTTCCTCCAGTTTGCCATGCCCCCCCAACCACTTACAAAATAATCATTCAGAGGCTTAATATTATTTACAAACTGTATGGCCTATGGCAGGTCTCTTGCGGCTAGCTCTTATATCTTAAATTAACCCAGTTCATTAATCTATGTTTTGCCACATATTTCCTGGCTTTACCAGTCTGCTGGCATGTTGCTCCTTGGGTGGCAGTCTGGTGTCTCTCCATGAAAGTCTTAAATCTTCAAGATGTTGCCTCTGACAGGCCTCAGTGCATTTCTTGTCTCCAAAATTCTGTTCACAAGTGAGGGTTTTGAACAACAGCACACTGCTCCATGCCAGAGGCGTTCTGAAGTGCATTTACATGGTTGGTGGAATCCTCTTTGTCAGCTAGGTGGTGGACATTGAACCATGATAATCTGTTCTGTCTGTTCCACCATCTGCTTTTTTCAGATAGCTCCTGAAATGGAGGTAGATCATGCTCCAGGAGATACACAGACTGAGAGTTTTGCCTACCAGGAGATTTACTAAGTTGTATGCTCAGGAATAGTATATGTAAAGAATAAGGGAAACATGATTAGGCTGAGGAGGGGGCTTAATTTTGATGGGATTACAATAGGGGCCTCCGTTAACCCTGTAGTACTGCCGTGTGTGGACCATCCATCAGCAGTGTCCTAAGTTGTAGCATGGGGGTGAGGGAGTGCCAACCCGACTTAACCAATTACTGATGGGTGAGTTGACAGTGAAGAAGGAACATCAGCTTATGGGAAAAAACCTTTATTTTTAAGCAGAGCAAGAATTAGAGACACAATAGACAGGTTACTATTGACATCATTCTGGAAGTTGGAAGAATACCGTAGAGCAGATGTATTTGAGCAGGATGCTGGACCACAAAACTTTTACCACCAATTAGAAAGGAATCATAATGACTCTGAGTAGGGTTGATAAGACTATGGTAGCAACAAGAGTACAAAGAAGAAAGAGAAGAAGATATTTGTAGGTACAGCTGATACCAACAAACACATGTGATAAGAGAAGAGGCATTCAAGTTGCTTTCACTGCTGGGGTTTTAACTATCTTTTTTTTTTAAATACATAAATTTATTTACTTATTTTACACTCCAGCCACAATTTCCTCTCCCTCCTTTCCTCCAAGTCCTTCTCTCCCAGTCCCACTCTTTTCCCACCCCCTTAATCCACCCTCCTCCATTTCTGTTTAGGAAGGGGCAGGTTTCCCATGGATATCAACAAAACATGGCATATCAAGTTGTAGTAAGACTAAGTACTTCTCCATGTACTAAGGGTAAGCAAGGTGACTCAGTATGAGGATTAGTGTCTCAAAACCTAAATCCTTACTCTAATGTATAACACATCAAAGCAAGCATTTAGGAAGATGCAGGTACTCTGGACTAAACAAAGTCAAGGGAGACAACCTGATCAATAATGCTTCTTTACTGAGAGTAGTAAATGGAGGAGAGAGAGAGAGAGAGAGAGAGAGAGAGAGAGAGAGAGAGAGAGAGAGAGAGGTTGCTGTCTTACAACTTCACATTTTCTTCCTACTGAACCAGAACTTGAATGAAAAAAAAAATCTGGGTTTGATGAGTATGTATATAGTCTACTATTGTGCTCAAGGAAATATGATTGACTTAAATTTTCTCTGGTGTGTCATATAACTCTTAAAATTAACTTTATTTTACATTATTTTTCCACATAGAAAATACACCTTATCATAATATTTTGGGGCAGAAATCATACAAATAATGGCAGGATGCCAAAATTCTCAGAAGGAAGAAAATTAGTGTTGGGTGGTTAAAGTATAAAAAAGGAGTACTAGTTCTTAATTTTAATTTAATTATTTTTTTAGAATAGACATATAATTAAGGAGAAATATGGAACTGCTAATCTATATTTTGATTGAATATCTTCACTAGAACTTAATTTACCATGCATTAAAAATGTGCGGAGGGATGTAGCTCTGTCAGCAGAGTGGGTTCCTAGCATGCATCAGTTACCCGGTTTAGACCCCAACATTGTATAAACTGGGCATGGTGGCGTACATCTATAAGAAGTAATTTCAGCACTTGGGAAATAGAGAAAGGAGGATCAGAAGTCCAAGGCCAATCTCAGATGAATAAGGAAGTTTGGGGCTGCCCTGAAATGCATAAACCATTGTCTAATAACAACGACAACAAAAACCAATTCCAGGAATTATAAAAACTGTTATAATTATTCTTGACCAAGTAAAGTACAGTGTCTATATTGAACACAGTTTATAATTTCTTCAGGATTAGAAAGAATTATAAATTTTTAGGGGTGTCCTTTGAATAATTTCTTGGAATATACCATAGTTGTCTTTAAATGTTAAAGAATTACATTCTTATGTGCAAGTACATTAGTGTATATGAGGATGGATAATACTATGCAATGGACTAGCACATTCACTTTATTTCTCCAGTAATGCTAGAAGTTCAGAGTTCTTGGGTCTCATTTTACCAAAGAGGAAACCAGGGCTCAGAAAGTCACAGGTAATAGTCTAAGATTGCACATTTGGTTATAGTAAAAGGGGAATGAAGCAT
This sequence comes from Peromyscus aztecus, assembly GCA_902168405.1. Classification (NCBI taxonomy): domain Eukaryota; kingdom Metazoa; phylum Chordata; class Mammalia; order Rodentia; family Cricetidae; genus Peromyscus; species Peromyscus aztecus. The sequence continues at coordinate 70,789 of CABHPQ010002185.1, read as the reverse complement.
TCTTACTCTTTCTCTATGAGAACCTCATTTAGTGCATTTCCATTGTGTTCAAGAAAGTAAATGTATGGGGCTGGGGAGATGGCTCAGTGGTTAAGAGCACTGGCTACTCTCCCAGAGGACCTGGATTCCATTTCCAGTGCCCACATGGCATCTCACAACTGCCTGTAACTCCAGTTCTAGGGGATATGGTACCCTCACACAGATATGCATGCAGACAAAACACCAATACACATAAAAATGAATCTATATGGTATGTAATCACTTACATGTGGATATTAAACATTAAATATATGACAACCAAGCTATAATCCAAAGGCCCAGAGAGGTCAGGTATCGAAGAAGGGTCTGGGGGAGGGGGGTACATAGTTCTCCCTGGGAGGGGGAGACAGAACAGATTTTATGGGTGGACTGTGGGTGAGGGAGATGAAAATGGGAGGGTTAAGTGGGAAGGGGCAGGCAGATGGTGTTGAGGGAGAGAATGGAGATGGAGAAATAGCAAGAACTGAGGGACATTTGAGGGGTGGTCAGGAAACCTAGTGCATTGGAAACTTTCTAAAATACATGAAGGTGATCCTAATGAAGTCTCTGAATAATGAAGGGAACAGAGGCCCAGCTGGCCATTTTTTGTCTCCAAAGGTAGCTTCCAGTACCAGGACTGGGTTACATCTAATTGAGTTGTTGGCCAAAGGGGGGCCATGGAAATCCCTAAACAATCCAGGCTGCTGCCAAGAAAACAGGTTGTTTTCTATAAACTGACAGCAAGACCCATTGCTGAAGACAATACCTACACAACTCATTGAACATGGAAAGGTCAAGTTGGTCCCTACATAGACTCTTCACCATTATGTTCTAGAGCCTTTAGTATGAGAAGGTCTATAGGCTACCAAAAGAGAAACATAAACACCAACACTTTGATTTTACAATCTTCCCTACCTGCAAAATATGCTGGAGAAAAGGTGGTACAAATCTTGTGGGTGTTACCAATTGATGTCCAGTTAGACTTAAGGACCACTGCACAAGATGGAACCCCTAACTGATACTGCTTAGGTGACCAAGAATCAGACTAGATAGCACAGAGACCTATGGTAAAACCCAGTACAACTGGTCTTAAAAAAGGTGATGATACAATGACTCTTAATGATATTTTCTATACTCATAGATCAGTGCCTTATTCAGCCTTCATCAGACATGTTTCCTCTTGCATCAGATAGGAACAAATACAGACAATATGCAGAGAGATAGACTGTGGGACAGATGGCTCTAAATGAGATATCCATCAAATTCCACCCCTCAGAGCTCAGGGAACGTCGAGGTAGGGCAGGTAGAAAGAGTGTAAGAGCCAGAAGGAATGGAGGATACCAGGATAACAAGGCCCTCTAAGTCAACTGAGCAAAGTTCATATGAACCTACAGAGATTGAAGAAACAATCATGGGGCCTATGTGGGTCTGTACCAGGTCCTCTGCATATATAGTATAGCTTTTAGCTTAGCATTTTTTTTTTTGAGATTACTAGTGTGTGAATGAGTGGGTCTCTGATTCTTGTGCCTTCTCTTGGGATTCCTTTCCTTTTGTTGATTTTCCTTGTACAACTTTGATGTGGTGTTTTTTGTTTTAACACACACACACACACACACACACACACACACACACACACACACATATATATATCATATAAAATATATGTGCATATATTTTATGTTTTGTTGCAATTTATTGGAGGCCTGTTATTTTCTAATGAGAGACAGGTAGTGGATTAGGATGGGAGGGGAGGTACAGTTGACTGGGAGTAGAGAGAGGGGAAATGGTAATCAGGATATATTGTATGAGAAAATACTCTTTTTTTTTTTTTGGTTTTTCGAGACAGGGTTTCTCTGTGTAGCTTTGCTCCTTTCCTGGAACTCACTCTGTAGACCAGGCTGGCCTCGAACTCACAGAGATCTGCTTGACTCTGCCTCTCGAGTGCTGGGATTAAAGGCGTGCGCCACCACTGCCCGGTGAGAAAATAATCTTTTTAATAAAAGAAGAAATGATTCAAAATATTAAAGTGTATCTGTACAGAATATATGTAACTTTTTCTTTTTGTTATTTCTTAAAAGATACATTGTTATACCTATGGCCTTAGGTATTTTTTTTCTTTCTGTGAAAAGACACCATGACCTAAGCAACTAACAAAGGACACCATTTAATTTGGACTTCATGGTTCCAGAGGGTTGTGGTGTACATGACCATCACCATGGGGAGTATGGCAATAGATAAGCTGGCATGTTGCTAGAGCAGTAGCCAGGAGTGTACAGCTGACCCACAATCAAGAATTAGAGAGAGAGCCAGAGAAGAGGAAACTGGGGATGGCTTGGATTTTTGAAGCCACAAATCCCACCCCAGTGACACACCTACTCCACACCTCCTATTCCTTCCCAAACAGTTCCACAAACTGTGGACTAAGCATTCAAATATATGAGCCTATGGGGCCATTCTCATTCAAACCAATGTACCTATTCATGTAGAATTTATATTTCATTAAGTATTCTAAGTAATAAGGAGATAAGCATGTTTAAAGGTCCACTGAAGGATATCTGCTTTATATAAGAAACTGGAGCACCCTCAGATGTTGGTATCTGCAGGGAACCGTGAAATCAAACCTCCATGGATACTGAGAGACACCTGACTCTTGTACTTAGGACATTGTGCTTGCCTCTTACCTGCCTTTTCTATTTCCTCACTTGAATCATTTAGTAGACTTAGGGTAGTCAATACATATCCATATAACCACATAACCCCTTCAATCTGACTGTATTTTTTTGCCAGCTGGTCCAACTTATCTCTAATTTCTCTTTGTATGAAGGTTTCTTAGAACTCCAGAGTTCAAGGCAAATAAGGAACCAAAGCCAGTTAACATCATTCAGGCAGTCCTAACAACCGACTTTGGAATGTATTGGATATTACTAGATGTTCCAGGCCTCCTGAATAGCTTACCTGAGGAGTGTGATCTACACAGGCTCATAGAAGGTGTTCATGGAAGGAATCTGCTTTTACCTGTCCTCTTTGATAGCACTGTTCCTGAGACTTCCATTTAAGTCCTAGTACTTGGAACATGGTTAGAACCTTGGGATCTGATGATCATCTCTTCATCTTTGCTACAAGCTGTTCTTCCCAGGGTCTCTGTGTTTTCTGCTCTTATATCAACATCTGGTACTAGATGAGATTCATCATAAATATATAAATGGATAATGTAAAATCCACATCTACATCTGCGAAGATTTTTAAATTCAAATCTAACCACATTCCAAGGTTCCAGTTGGATATATCTTTTAGTGCTCACTCTTCAACCAACTACAAACACTAAGATTATGAAAAGAAATTTGAGTGGTCTCCATGCAGTATTCGAACAGAGACTCTGAAACCAGGATGGGGCTGTGATGGATCTAATTAAGAAGGAGGACAGATTCCAACGTTAAAGCAACCATCCTGCGTTAAATTATGTGCTCTAAATTTTTAAAGAATTTATATTTTTGGATCCAGAATGGGAATATCTAGGTAGATATACTTGAGAATTCTGAATTTTCACATACTCTTGAACCCTTTATTTGTTCCAAATATCCTCTCTACCACCATTGGAGGGTACAAGGAACCTTTTACCTGCATAGTATGCAGACTATACCTGAGGCAAGCAAATCTACACATGGGGCTTGTCTTAAGATCTGAGCTGTTGCCGGGCAGTGGTGGTGCACGCCTTTAATCCCAGCACTCGGGAGGCAGAGACCGGCAGATCTCTGTGAGTTCAAGGCCAGCCTGGGCTACAGAGTGAGTTCCAGAACAGGCTCCAAAGCTACACAGAGAAACCCTGTCTCGAAAAACCAAAAAAAAAAAAAAAAAAAAAAAAGATCTGAGTTGTCTTCTCCCACTGCTTCTAGCACACCAATAATTAGGGTGAAGTCTTATCAACTTTTCCTGAGGATTATTGTTTCTAATTTAGGGGAAAGGGATTACTCACCAATGGTGTTTCAGGACCTAGTTGCATATATCTACAACTATTGGAAAAACATGCTGAGGTTGAACTTTGAGGTGTCTGGACCACTGCATGTGCAGCACAAGGCTTATTGTAAGGGTTATTGGTTTATTGATAATCATGTGATGTTTCTATGACTTGGAGTTTCTTTCTGCAAAGTATGCCTAAAGTTTATTGCAGCACAGTAAAATGGTTCTTTAGAGCTTAGAGAGAGCTCTAAAAATTTTTTTGTCTTATTTAATAGTTTTTTTTTCTGAAAGCTTAGGTCTAAATTTACTTGTTCCAGTAGCATTTATTGGAAAGAGTGTACTTTATCCTTCCATTGAATTGCCTTCATTTTCTTGTCAAATGTCAACTGACTACACCGTATATTATTTCAAGGTTCCTATAATATTTTTTGATCTATTTGTCAGTTATTTTTGCCAATACTGTATTGTCTTTTTGATTTTTGTATCATTAAAGTAAGTCTCCATATTAGGTGGTATTATTTTACGACTTTGTTCTTTAGTATTTTGTTGACTTCTGGGGTATTTCTTCTCAATTTAAACTCTAGAAATAGTTTACTAAATAATTTTCTGGTATTTTTATTGGGATGGTGATGAATATGTGTAAATTAAGTTGAGAAAATTGATACCCTAAGGATATCTGACTTTTTATTACATGTCATTTTATATGTACTCAAGTATCTCATTGATTTGGATGCTAATATAAATGTGAAATGCATTTTTAATTCCAAAATAGGCTTATTTATTGCTACCATATAAAATAGAAATTGACCATTGCACATTAGTCTTGTATTTTGTAATCTTGTAATGTCATATGCAAACAAAGACAGTTTTGTTACTTTTTATTCGTCTCCTCTCTCTCTCTCTCTCTCTCTCTCTCTCTCTCTCTCTCTCTCTCTCTCTTTCTTTTGCTTTCCCTCTTTCCATTTCTTCTTCCCCCTTGCTTTTCTCAATTGCATTATTTAGTCTTTAGGACTTCCAGTACCATGGTGAGGGGGAATGAGAAGTGATACTCTGTTCTGTTCTCAAACTTAAGGAGATCAATCTAACTTACAACCTTTAACTATGACACTAGCTCTTTTTTCTTGTTGCTTGTACCAGTGAATGCACAGAAGTTGTGACAGAATGCACATGATTTGCACAAGCTTAAGCCAGACCAAATTCCAGCATGAAGAGATGCCACACCAACTCCAGTGTTGTCTATGTGACATGAACAATTATGTCTATAATAGTGGATGGGAGATACGTGTCCCACAGGACTAAGCTCCCTGGAGGTCCCTGGCAGAATGCCCGCATTATGCTTCCTTCTCGAAGAAGATGTACTTCACAGATCATGAGCTCTCTGGGCTATGGGTTCTGTATAACTGCTTTTCTGATAATGTTCTAATTAATCTATAAAACACAGCCAAAATTAATGAATGCTTGGGAAGGGAAAGCTGGACATGGCTCTTAATCAGATGTAGCAAAATGAGCTATTCCTTAAAGACCCCAAGCCGCTAGATTAAGAAAATATAATTGTTCAGGCACTTCTAGGGAATGAACACTCACCCACTAGGAATCTTTTAGGAATCCCAACTAAAATGATTTATGGTAGAAAACGTTATCTCATAGGAGGCAGATGATGGGCCCCTCTGTTGAAGAAGTGCAGCATGGGAAACTTAAGGACTACAACAGAACCTCTTCCCCTTACAGGTGAAAAAGTACAAGAGTCCATATTCCAGCAGGTAAAAAGGCTTTATATTAGAAAAGGTATGTGGTGAAAAAACTAAAGAAAGACTTTTTATTCTGTATTGAATTTCATTTGTTAATATTTTGTTGACTTTTCCTCTGTACTCATGTTTTCATATACATTTAATCTATATTTTCTAACCTGTATTTCCACAAAAAGCTATAAAACAGCTAATTTATGTAATAGAATACCTATTTATTGAGATCACTTGCACAGAGACAGTGATAGGTTTTGCTCAAGGACAAATAGCTATTCAGTTAGAGTTAGGAGAAACATATTTTCTGGTTGTTCCTTGATATAATGGTATGGCTGTGACTTAGCCATCTTTTGTTCACCTTATAAGAAAAATGTCTAATAGCGAAAACAAGGAAGAAAGCCCTTTTCTGCTTATTATTCCTTTCATTTCTACCACACCAATATTATAGCATGAGATGAGGCCTATAAATTATCTGGGTTTCATTTTTCACATATAAAAAGAGGAATTATATTCTGTCTCTAGACCATCTTCTATATCTGAAAGCTTAAAATCCTTAGTCACATATCCAATATTAAATGTTAGGTAATGACCATGAGAATAGGGTGTCCATGAACACTGAATGTTACCACTCAAGACAGTCACAAGGCTCAGAGAATCTTTTAGGATGAAAAGTTCAAGATATGAACACTGTTCCAGGATAAAGAAGTGAGAAGCTGAACAAACAAATTTATACATGAACAGATGATAGATAGATAGATAGATAGATAGTAGATAGTAGATAGCTTATTGATATGAATAATAAAATATATGTCATGTCAATCTACATTTTGAGTCTAAAATTGTTTTATTTCAATTTTCAGGAAACAAATCTGGGGCATCAGCAAAGAAAAGTCATGCCCTTTCCCTTTCCAGGCTGTCCAAGTCAGCCAGTACTTTCATTAGCCTTAGACTATCAGGTTAATCCTGACCTCTGTTTTTCCCCACCCCATTGACTCACCCTGCCCCAGGGCACTAGATGGAGCTCTATGGAAGCAGTTCTAAGGGCTTAGGGAGGATGGGAAAAGAGTACCCAAGGAATTTTCAGGATCTAACCTTTTTGACTGGAACTGAACATTACACACTGAGATGTTGTGCTACAGATGGCACCCACTGATGGATGGTCTATTTCTAGACCATTGCTACTGATTAGAAAGATACAAAAAGCTGGAATCATAAGGATCTTCTGCAGACCATCATGTATCAGAGAGAGCAAAGCTCTGAAGTTCATACAAGAGACCAGAGATGAAATTTCATTTCTGCTTTTTACAGCTGGTTATACTTGGACAAAATCTTTCACTTTGAGGTCCAGTGTCATTCTCCTTCACTGACTCATTGTAAAGAGGAAATGAAGTACAGAGTTCAAATGTAAAATGCCCATGTTATAGAAACTAATACTCACCATGTTTGTGCACACATGATTTTTTCTTTTTTCTTTCTTTTTTTTTTTGAGGTGGAATGAGGAGAGGTGAGTACAGTTTGTAATAAGCAATACTGGAAAGTGCTAACTTGCCTGTGCAACTTGCGTGTTTTTAGATCCAGTATCAATGTGTGTGTCATGGGAAAGGGACTGGGTGAAAAAGAGAATGGTAGCATATCACCTAAAGTTTCAAATCCTTCAGGCACCTTTTTCTTTTCATAATTGATCTTCCTTAACTTTGTAACTCTGAAAGATATTAATAGTAATGCTACTATTGTAGGTGACATCAAGATATCATTGAGTGGCAAGCAGTGTTCTCAATGTCTTACAAATGTCTTACATGCACAGATTTGCTTAAGTTCTTCAACACCCCCACAAGGTTGATTCTACTACATTTGTACTCTCATTTTATATATAAGGTCACAATGTGCAATTTTATAAGCAGGAGACAGAGTTTCCTCTGGTTCTTGGATGGATGGAAACAAAAAGTGGACAAAGGCACAGTCACTGCAGAAAAATCTGAACACACTTACTTAATCAGAATTTTATGTGATGTAGAGGCTTTAGGATGAAGACCCACAGATTCAAAAAACACTTTCCACTGTTGTGCTTAGGTTGAATGTAACACAGACAGCCAGGCAGACATATGATCAGGCAGGAAAAATACTAAAAGACTAAGGGAAGGAACTCAGCGTGACCAGAGTGCTCAGATTTTTATTGATCTACCCGAGTCATAATCTTCATCTTGGGTATATGACAGAACCCCTTTAGGAATGTATCTATGACTGTTATTCACACAATGTGTTAGAGAATTTCTTTCTGGTCAGCCCTTACATGGGAAGACAAGGGAAGATTAGAATAATGTTTTGCTGGTTTGGTTGGGGAGAAAGGCTCTGGTTTTAGGGAATTGGGGGAAGGGAGAGAAAGAAAGAAGGGCAGCAGAACTTCAGAAAGACTTTGCTTTCAAACTGTTTTCTTCAGGTCACTATTTAGGTAACTATTCAAGATACTGAAGTGCCACAGTTTGGGTTATTCTGAGTGCCAACACACATGCATATTAATCATCATTAACTGAGTTTTGAAACCAGTTTGGGATCAGAGTCCCTATTCTTAGCCCTCTTGCTATGGCCTAAATTCACCTTGTACTTGGAGATCTGTTGAAGGTTGTCCAGGAACTCTTAATATTTTAGTCCCAGCGTAATGATGTGTCCACAGTGATTTATCCTTCTCAGGTTCTGATGTCTACCAGGCCTCCTCCTTCTTTGGCATTCCTTCTGTTTCACTGACAAACAGAACAGAAATGCATATGAGCAATGCCAGCCTCACTCAGGAGACCAGGGAGCCAGGGCTGATGCCATACTTGTTTTGAGTCCTACATCGGTGTTGAAAATAGTGAGATCTCTCTTGGTGCTAGGGCCCCCTGTCTTCTGGCTAGAGGGTGGTCTGAGAATATCATCCAAATTCTACTAAAAAGGGCTGAAGTTCTTACTTTTTGCTCGCAGTACTTTCCAAGGAAATGTGTTTTATAAAAACATACATAAAGAGATAAAACATTACTAAAGAGATGATGAAACACTCAAAATAAAGCACAGATGTAAACCAATTATTAGAGAAAAAGAAACTTAAAATCCTTTAGCAGATGAAGAGGAAGGAAGCTAAGGTGTTGGGGTTTATGTTTGTTAAAGAACAAGTGTCTTCTGCTTGATGTCAGGGCCACTGTATCTATGTTGTCTTCAGTTGGCTTGTAGTCAGAGTATAATTTGAAAATCTTGGGCTTCAACTATATGAGGAGAAACAGGAGATGCTCTCCATGGATAATTTCAATAAGAATAGTCAAGTTTAATGCCTCTGTTGCCCAACCCAACTGAATGATCTCTTTATTTTCACTTGATATCTACTCTGAATAAACCCTAATGGTATTATTATAACATACCTGTTTTTAACTCTGATCATGGGGACAAAAGAATAAAAAAGAATAGAGAGAAAGTTGTAAGAAAGGGGAATGTAATAGTGTGAGAGAGAGCAGTGAGGAAAGAAGGGAAGAGAGCACATGGTAGTTTAAAAAGGCCGATTTACAAATCACATATTATAGTAAGCATTTGTATATACATTCATTTATTCTCTCTCTCTCTCTGTCTCTCTCTCTCTGTCTCTCTCTCTCTCTCTCTCTCTCTCTCTCTGTGTGTGTGTGTGTGTGTGTGTGTACTACTGCAAGTGTGCCTGTCTATGTATGTAAATATGTATGTGGAAGGTTGACATCCTGTGTCTCTTTCAATCACTTCAATACCTTGTTTTTTTGAGACAGGGTTTCTCATTGAACCTGGAGCTTGATGAATGGCTAGGGTAGCTGGTTAGTGAGCCTTTTATATCCTCCTGTCTCCACCTCCCAATACCAAGTTACAGGCACTGAACATCATGCCTGATTTTTACATAGGTATCTGAACTCAGGTCTCCACACTTGCAAAGCAAGCACTTTACTCAATGAGCTATCTCACTAGCCTCATATTGCCCAGTTTATCTTCACAAAAGCATATAAATAATAAAGGTTGTGCCCACATGAACGACCAAAGTCAAAATTAGATTTTGCTGAGTCGTTATGATTAGTGAAACATTCTCAAGAATGTTTGTATGGAATCCTGGTCTTTCATTGACTAGGTGTTTATTGATGTTCTCTGAAATGATTGAGGACACTGTGTTAATCAGCCCCTTCAAGGGATGAAAATGCAAATGAGATCTGCCCACTCATCTTATGAAATTCACAAAATGCAGCCTACTGAGATGAGTGCAGACAGAATACTAACAACGAGCCATGAAACCGATCCTGTGTGTGCAGAGCAGGAGGGTCTACACCTGAAGATCTGAGATGTTTCCTTATTCTTCTTTTCTTAATTTTAGATTTCACAATGACACTCTCGCCGGCACTGATAAAGATTTTTACCTCTTGACCCTAGTTCGAAAATAGGAAGTTAGAAGTTTGTGTTTTATTTCCATTTATTTTTAGGTAGAGCATTCATTTTTTTTTCAAAATAAAGTTAAATAACTTGTATAAATTTTAAAGCATTTTTGAACCATAGTGAGAAAACAAATTCCATTTTAAAAATGTGCAGAGAGCATATGGTGTGTGTTCTGGAGGACAGAGTTAATTTAGAGGTATCTACAAGTCCCTGGGTAGCTAGAGTGGTGGTGTTTCTTCATAAGCCAAGGAATGACACAGAAGTGTTTACCAATAATTGGTGCTTATATATTGTATATGACCTATATTAGTCAAGAGGAATTCAGAAGTGATCCGTGATTACTTCTCAAACACAGTTCACTATCTACTCTTTGTGTGTGCATGTGCGTGTGGTGTAATGATGTAAAGAAATCTACTGTTTTGTTTACTTCAAAAATAAGCTGGAAGAGTAATTCTACACCACACACACTCACAAAAGATAGAAAATGTACCCATCCTCTTCCTATCAAAGAAATGGAATTAAAAACAAAGTGCTCTGCAAGGCTCATAATAGGTAGAGATCCTACAACCCACAGGAAGCATAAGAGGATTTTTCTTTTAAAAAATGGGGTGGTGCACACCTTTAATCCCAGCACTTGGGGGCAGAGACAAGCAGAACTCTGTGAGTTCGAGGCCAGCCTGGGCTACAGAGTGAGTTCCAGGAAAGGCTCTAAAGCTACACAGAGAAATTCTGTCTCAAAAAAACAAAACAAAACAAAATATGGGGATCTTTAAAACCAGGTTTTCCTAGGCTTGGACTTGAACATGCCACAACAAAATTCTCTCTCTCAAAGACTGGAAGCAACCTGGGCCCCAAGTCCCTTTTTCTGTAGGAAAGAATCAATAATCTGATCATAACTAAATCTGTTTGAGTGCTATCCTTTCTTTCATGAAATGCTATAAATTATAAAATGGCTGGGGAGTTAGGCTTTTTTCACCCTAGTACTGTCCAAACTAAATAAATCTATTTTACTTTACTGATTTCTTTTCAAATATAGGAAAACTAAGATAGTGGGCCTAAGCGATTGGTAAAGCATGCACAGTTAGCTGACTTAGATACACAGTCAGGACTCGGTTCTTGATACTAGGGAGTGTCCAGCATTTTCAGGTAAAATCTCAGCTCAACTACTTATGAACTTTGTGAACATGGTGGGGAGTTACTTATCTCTCAAATTCCTCAGTGTTACTCATGATGTAAAATGCTGATGGTGATTAGATCCTGTCAAGAATTCAGAGTTCAGAAGAAAATATTAATGAAGAGCGGTGGAAGATTCCAATAGCAAGGTTCCACAGGTGGTAAGTAATACACTGTCCACTTCTCATCCCACTTTACAAGTATGGTTATGTCACTCTGTGTCCAAATAAATGTGTCCCGAATACCTTTATGGTGAACAAGGAACATCTGCAGCAGTTATTTTGTTTTGTTGTTTAGAATTAATTAACATGAAATGCATTGTGAATTTTGAAACATGAAAGTAAATCATTTCAAAAAATTATCTAGGGTTGGCCAGACTGGTCAGCAGCTAAAGGCACTTGCTGCCAAGCCTGAAGACCTAAGTTCAATTCCTAGGATCACATGGTGGAAGGAGATTCCTGGCTCCCACAAGTTGTTCTGTGACCTCCACACAAACATTGTGGCATGCTCATGCATACAAACATATCCACAAAATAAATACATAGATTTAATAACTTTTAAAATATATTAACACAATTTTAATATTTCATATGTTGTTAGAATATAACAACTCTACAATACCCATTTTGTTTGTTGAATCGTTCTGTGGGTAAGTCTCTCTGTGAGATGCATTTTATAGTTGAGAAAACTTTGGCATAGAGAGACTGAAAATCTTAATTCACTTCACATGGGTGTCAAGTCATAGACCTGGGATTACAATTCAAGCAGCTGAACTTAAATTGTAGACTGTTAAACACATCACTACATTTTTGACTACAATAGAAATAGTACTGAAATTAGTCACAGAATAATAGAAAAGACTAAGTGAGTCAAGGGTGGTTGAAGATAGAACTCCTATGTTTATGAATGTGTAAAGTGAGACACCTACTTTAAAATACTCAATTAACAAGTTCTCCTAAAGCAAAACATGTGCCTCACCTATGAATTATCAACTTCAATCCTAGGTATATTCCCATAAGAACTCAAAATATATGAGCAAAACTGTTTATATTAGATTAAAAGAAAAAGTTCCTATAAGGTAATAACCTAAACAAATAGGTAAAAGAGTAAATATGTTGTATCCTATTTATATAATGATACATTACAGACCTATATGAATAAACCAAGTAGTGTTATACACAATAATACCATGGCTTATTTTCACAGACATAACAATGAGCAAAATAAGCCAGCCACAAACAATATTTTCTATACAATTCTTATGAACAGCTCAGAAACATGCAATATTAATCTATGCTGATAAAACTTAAATATTGGTCGCTAGAGCATGCACACATGTGGCAATAGGGTATAATTGAGAAGAAGCAAGTGTCTGGGTTGCAGAGTGATCACATAGGTAGCCACAAACATCAAATTACACTCTGAAACTTTGTGCACAAAAATTCCAATACCCTAACATTCCTACCACCCTCTCATCTCAAAACAAGTCAGGTTCCGTATTTTCACAAGTGATTCCAGGTTGTCCTGTGGGTTATTATAATATCAAACAGTAATCTGTTTCTATAACAAAGAAGTAAAATTTTGCCTTGAATTCTCAACAGAATATCAAAAACTAGAAGCAGATTTTTTTTTTTTTTGCATGAAATGGTTAAGTGAGCTGATTTCTCCCATTGCAACAGCCAGCCGCCAATCAGGCAATTCTGCTTGGCTCAAGGGCAATGGGGTTAGGAAAAGCATCCAAGAATGGAGTCAGTGTTTTATGATCTGCCCCAAGCCACACGATCCTGCACTAAATCAATAAAAATCATCCACAGATTTTTGCACTTATTTTAATAAACTAGCATTTCTAGGAGTCTCCTAGACAGACAAGGAACAGCTTGTCATTGGGCCTATGAACATCTTGCAAATAACAGTTCTCATTGTTCAGTCTTAGTCTGGTTGATGAACAAACGAATTCACAACTCCACAGAATGCATGTAGCAATAGGTTGTTGACTTTGCACTTGGGAGGACTTTGAACTTCATTTTCTAAGAAGGAAACTCTGTCTTGTAATCTTGCTAAACTCCAGTCATATCTAGTGCACTAGCTCATATCACTTATGGCAGGAAGAAGTGGAATTCTGTCTGGTGACTTAGACACTACACATTTCTCTTCCTGCAGTGGAATAAAAGATGTTTTGACATCTGATTTTAGCAAAACCACTGTTTGATGCCATTTCAGGTTTATCAAATCTTTATTGAACATTTGCTATGATCCTTGAAATGTATGTGAGAGCTACATTTTGTAGATGGGATGCTGAGTTATCTGGTTTGTATAATATTTTATTCTGACATGGTCAGAATTTGAATAAACATGTTCTGACGTTGTGGAAAACTCTGTGGGTTTCTACTTAACTGTAGATACCTTCTTCAAGTGAAATAGTCACATAGTAATTCTAATTATATACCTGCCTTTAATAAAGAATTTAACCTTGGGAAGATTACTTCACAGCCTCGGCTCCTGTCTGTTGATCTGAATAGCAAATCCCCTGCAATAGGATGTCTCTGAAGCATTGTGGTTCTTTGTTCCTACCATGTTTAGCTCTAAAATGTCTCCCCTTCTTATTTCCTGCCATAGCACAAAGAGAACCACATTAAAACCAAAGGCAGCTTTATTTGAACTAGGAATGTGTTGGGAAATTATAATTCAAACCACACAATCTATTCTTTTCCCTAATATGATTATTTCAAAATGCCCCTTCTCACAGAGAAGAGTTGAAATGAAAGGCTGGTTACCCAAGGCCAGACTCTAAAAATTTCATCAGCCAAAGCAAATGATATGCCAAATGACCCAAGAATGGGTAGAAACAATAATGCTGATCTTAAAAACAATTTAGCATGTGAATTTCCAATAGAAATATATTAAAATTATTTAGATTATATGGATGTAGAAAGACAGTCTTGAACTATGATTGGTTTACAGGTTCATGTAGCAATTTTGGAAAGAATTTTGGTGTGTGTTTTACTACAGATTTGCAATGGATGATGGTCCCTCAACTAAACAGATTAGATTGATTCCCTTGCAATTTTCCCTATGCAGAAGTTACTTATTTTCATAAAGCCTTACAGATATGAGTCTCACCTCCCAGAAATATATTCTTAGTGTGTAACCCCTGATTTCAGGCAGTTAAGAAACAATCTTGACTCCTTGCCATTTGGTAAAGCCAGATATGTTCTTTGTCTTATTCTTTGTTGACCTACTTCAAAATTATCCACAAAATTTTTTAAAATTGGCCTTTTTGTATTTTAGTATTTGAGTATATGCAAATTCTAATTGAGCATGTGCTGTCTATAAATATCAGTGATATGATTAGGGAATAAAAGTAACTATGGGATGCCAGGAAATCAGAATAAAATGAAGTAAATGTATCAGTAGAGATATGAATATCTGTCTTGAATATCATAGTGAAGGAGAATATAATATGGTATTAGAGATTCCCAGAAGATTCCTACGAGGAAAAGATTGACAAGAAAAGTTTTAAGCATGAATAAGAGTTATCCAGATAAATGAGTTTAGAAGGACACTCCTAAAATAAGGCATGACAGGAAATCATTTTTTTACCTAAAGAATTTAAGTATCTGATTTAAGTATTGGAACTGAATGATATTGTGTCCCACAATATATTGTGCAACCTAATAAACTTATCTGGGGTCAGAGAACAGAACAGCCACTAGACAGACATAGAGACCAGAAAATGGGGCCACACACACACACACACACACACACACACACACACACCTTTAATCCTATCACTTAGGAGGCACAGATTCGTCCGGATCTCTGTGAGTTCAAGGCCACACGGGAAACCACTAGGCAAGGTGACATACACCTTTAATCCCAGGAAGTGATGGCAGGAAGCAGAAAGGTATATAAGGCATGAGGACCAGGAAGTAGGCCTGTTAAGTTTTTAGGCTTTTAGCAGCAGTTCAGCTGAGATCCATTCGGATGAGGACACAGAGGCTTCCAATGTGAGGAAACACGATCAGCTGAGAAATTGGCGAGGTGAGGTTAGTTGTGGCTTGTTCTGTTTCTCTGATCTTTCAGCATTCACCCTAATACCTGGCTCCGGGTTTGTTTTTATTAATAAGACCTTTTAAGATTCATGTTACATCTGGTGCCCAATGTGGGGCTCGAACCCACGACCCTGAAATTAAGAGTCTCATGCTCTACCAACTGAGCTAGCCAAGCCACAATGGTGAGAGCGCTGAATCCTAACAAGTAGACCATTACAACTGAAATCTAGTCTAAGATAGTGGATAAGGTGCTCGCCCTAGGGCCATTCTTTTCCTATTTGGGCCACCCATATCCTAGGAGCTTTCAACACAGTCCAGTGAACCCTCAGAATTTATGCCCTCAAGTGCTATTTTTTTCCCAAGAGCTTATGGGCCATCAACATATTCTCATGTATAAAACAGAGGAGGATCCTTATAAGAAAGTAAATGATATAAATATATAAATACCAATGTAGCAATACATCTTATTCAGGTATGTCTCCCAGTTGAAGAAAAAGGGTAAGACCTTTATAGCCATGCCCCAAGTGGTTACCAGATGTTAACTTAATTTTGAGTAAAGCTGCTTAGTAGAGGAACATTCCCAGAAAAAGACTATTACAAACAGTTGTGTGTCTTGGGTGACTTTTAAATAACTAGTTCGGAAAGGAAGTCTGAGCAGAACACCATAGGCTTGAGCACACTTTACAAAGTCCTATCAATCCATTTTACAGTAATATTGGTACTTACCTTACACATCTCAGTCTTAGTTGGAACTCATTACTGGGAGTGTCTTTGGACTGAAATAACAATACCTCAGGACAGTTATGCTACTGGTTCATAAGGTAGGGGTGTGTGTGTGTGTGTGTGTGTGTGTGTGTGTGTGTGTGTTGGGTGGTGATCACAGATCACTTATCCATCCCTTTTGTACCTCTAGGGAAAGGACACTTAGAAGGAAGAGTACTCATCAATTCGACCACATACAAGAACCCAGGAAAGTTTAGAGGACATCTTATCACACCGCAGATAACCTCTGATGTTGAGACTCTATCAAGTAGTCATAGCAATTTATATCAATAGAATCTGATTTCCATTTTTTTCTTGACCACCATCACTTCTCAATTTTCCTCTACTAAAACCTTCACTTTTATTTATGGAGCAAGCTGGTTTATATGCCTCATTTACTTTAATACCCGTGATAGATTATGGGTTCAATATTATCATTGTCTTGTTTACAAATTATAAAATTAATGATCTCACTGTTAAAGCATATTATCCAATTATACAGGATTATAGAATAGGACCTTTCATACTAGTCTATTTAACCTCAAAGCCATATTAAAGCTTTACCCTGTAGTAAACTTTCTCTAGAACATTCAACATACAATTCACCACAAAGGGAGAAATGAATTCACTTTTGAGGAAGATAATTTTCTAGAAACCTCTCAGGGATGGAAAGAATTAATTATGAACCCAATTCCCTCAATATCTAAGCACTTTGAAACGAGTTCCTTGGAAGCTATTTTTGTTCTCTGGGGTCCCATTTAGTACCAGAAGAAATGATCCTTTAAAAGTCTCTTACTTCACTAAACTACTAGTCTGCTTTCCAAAAATATGAGCAAATATTCCATGTTCTCAAGATGAATTAAATCTTCAGGTAATTTATAGAAGACAGTAATATAATTCTTAGAGGATTATTGGAATTAAATGCAACCTTATTTTTTTCTTCTTAAATTCCAGTAAAACCTTTAAATGGAGCAGGGAGCAGAGCAAACAGTCATCAAGGGAGCTGAGTAATTCTTCATGAAATGTCTATGACTAATAAAGCCCTGTGGTTGTAGGGGGAATAATGTAGATGACGATCAGTAGCAATTATTGGTCAGCAATACATAAAACCCAAGAGGTGCATTGGAAAAAACAGGAAGAAACTGTGTAGCTTTTTATCATGGTGTCCCTGTGAGCTTGGGCTAAAAAGAAGCGTCTTTGTACCTCTTGTTGTGAAGGGAGGAGAGAATGTTTCTCTTGCTGAACGGCATTTGACATCTCTCAATATGTGGGGATCAGACTGACAAAAATTTCTGATACGTTCATTTGGTTTAATTGGTTCTTGTCACAGACCTTGATAGTTTGCTGTAGTGAAGATTTCACAATCTTTAGAATCTGACCTGGCTACCATCTTCTGGCTTGAGCCTTTTGGATGATAGTAGGGAGCAGGTACCACTCAATTTGCTGAACTACGAAAACTGAATGACATGACATAATCATAGTAAATGTCCTTTCTATCTCTTTCCTTTTCTTTTTTCATGAACAGCTAGCTTCAGGGTTTGGGAAAAATAATGGCAGGTTACTTGTAAGTTGGCCTACATATGAAGTAGTCATGATTAACATTAATTAAGTGCTTCTCTAGTCATTGGAAACTGTTTTCAATAACTTCCTCTAGAAAACAGAAAAAAAATAAATCAACAGATACATCTGTAACATTTTTACAAGGCAGAAATAGAGAAGAAAACCACATTTCATCAAAGAAAGTATTATTTCTATGTATGTATGTACATTGTGTGTGTGTGTGTGTGTGTGTGTGTGTGTGTGTGTGTGTGTGTGTGTCCTTCTATGGATCTGAGACATAGTGCATAGGTAACCAGTAAATAGTGAGTTTGGGTATTTCCATATATGTACTTGACTCCTTCCATGTTGGTGGCTTTTATGTATTTGAAGTACCCTAGAGTGTTTGTTCCTGGCTGTATCCTATTGGCTCATTTTTATCCCAGCATTACTAATTTTATATATTTTGGTTTCTTATCTTTAGTATTATATATAACTTTGTGTTCCATGATTCACTTTTTTTCTTATTTTCTTAACATTCTAGCTTATTCATGCATTCTGAATTTTATTCATGGCTTTTGTTTTTATCTCACAGATAAGGTATATTCTTAGGAGGCAATTGATAAAATCCTTCTATAAAATTTAATGGGGCTACTCTTGACTTTGACAGTTCTTATTGTAGCTACCAAATTAACATAGAAGGTCTATTTGATCTCAGCTATTTATTTTAGTAAAAACATTATATTATTGTGTAATTAGAAGAATAAAACAGAGTAGAAACCTGTGGTGATATATTGTGTCCCCAATATATTGTGTACCCTAATAAAACTTATCTGGGGTTGGAGAACAGAACAGCCACTAGATTGGACATAGTGGCCAGACAGTGGTGGCACATACCCTTAATCCTAGCATTCTGGAGGCAGAGATCAATCCAGATCTGTATGAGTTCAAGGCCACACCAGAGACAGAGCAAGGCATGGTGGAACACACTTTTAATCCCAGCCCTTGAGATCTCATGTCTTTGCCTGGGAAAGACACATGCCGCTAATCCCAGGAAGTGATGGCAGGAAGCAGAAAGGTATATAAGGCATGAGGACTAGGGACTTGAGGCTTTTAAGCTTTTAGGTTTTTAGCAGCAGTTCAGCTGAGATCCATTTGGGTGAGGACTCAGAAGCTTTCAGTCTGAGGATTCGTGGAAACAGGATCGGATAAGGAGTTGTTGAGATGAGGTTGGCTGTGACTTTTTCTGCTTCTCTGATCTTTCAGAATTCACCCCAATATCTGGCTCCAGGTTTTTTTTTAATAAGACCATTTAGCAATTAGTGTTCAGAGACCGTTACCATTCTCTAGACAGCATGATCAGCACATATTAGACTGTATTATTGCTTCTCATTCTTTACATTCCCTTTTTAATGAAATCACACATCTAAGATTTTCGTCATGTGGCTCCTTGACATCTCTCATAGTTGGTAAAATACATTTCCCTACTCCTTTGGCATGTTCTCGTGTGATGTTAGCACCCATGACATTTGTGGAAGCTTTAAATATGTTCCTATGATAAAATTGGTCTTCTTGTATTTCTCCCCATGCAGTTCAAGGAGTCTTCATGAGAACTATTGGCTAAAAGAGATCAAGAGATGACACAAAGCTATATCTGGTCTTTCAGTTGACAATTGAGTGAGCAAAATGGTCTAAATTCACAACTCTGATTGCTTTTGCCACCACGGAATAGAGTTCTTTTCATATACATGTCTTCTACTTTCACACAGAAAACAATACTCCAGTTTGAAATAGTAAATAAAGAATGCTTGAGAATAGATGACTTCTGAATTCTTACTGTGTGCCTAATGTACGTTAATTTAATCTTTACAGCTATCCTATTGACAAAACAATCATTAATCCTACTTTTAATAATGAATTAGCCTAGTCTTTGAGAGATTTAATAACTTGTCCAAGGTCACAAATGCTGTTAGCTGGTTTGAAACCTAGTTATATCAGGACACTAGGATTATTGAGCATTACAAATTGACCCAACTCTATTTCTCTGCCCAGGTCTTTTTTTTTATTGTCTGTGAAATAAAGAATGATAGACGTGGTCTACAGAAAACTGAGCCTAAATTGTAATAATGTGACCTGTAAATTTGAAGATTTCTTTGTCATCAAGGGATGATGGAAACAGTATTCCAGTGATATTCTGACCCCTCTCCCAGGGAAAGAGTTTCAACACTAGCCAGGTATAAAGAATGACTGGAGTTAATTCCCATATTCATCAAGCATTAACTCTAGTGTTTGGTCTGTTTCTCTTGGTCTTTCTTTAATATTAGCAAACCAGAAACTCGTTTTTCCAAAAAGAACATACAAAATTAAACTAGGGCATGTGTCAGTTGGCCTCCCATAGGAATTTAGACTGCAGATTTCCAGAAAAGAGAAAGACAGCAGTTGTAATTGACTGGTATTTACAACTCTTATTATGCAGCAGCTATGACACAGTAACTAATGACCTTTCATCCTTATATTACACAAGTAAATTTAGCCAAAGCAGGGTAAGACCTTTTATGTTTGTATCATCGACTGTTATTTCTGCATGTTAAAGTTAGTGGTTACACAGTATTATATTCTACTGTTGTTTGTGGTATTGTATCCAGTTCTTTCACTTCACTTCATCATCGAGTTAGTTACTGCGGGGTCAGTACCATTTAATTCCCAGTGTATCCCCAAATCAGAGAAGCTAGTATATCAAATAAGGCTACTCATTATTTAATCAAAAATATTGATTACATATTATCTGTGTTATTAATTGTTCACAACAAACCCAGGTAAAAGAGATACATTGAAGAAGATATGGCTTCTGTTTCTAAGGAGCATGTGCATTTCTGGGTGAATAATGTTGTATGAGGTCGAAGTCTCAAGCTAGTATGTTAAATATTATCAAAGATTATGATTAAGCAGTTAAGAGAGCAGGTGGGGAAAGAGTCAATTTTGCCAGCTCACGAAATGTTCACAAAAGAGAATGTCTGGGGTGAGTGTTTAAGGGATGAATGATAATGAACTTCACAAAGCACAAATGTTTTCATAGGAGAGAGGCGTGAGCAAATGTATAAGCAAGAACCCACAAGCCTATGGCTGAGTCAGAATATATGCAAGGGGGGCAGACAAGGACCAATCTTAAAGGGCAGGTTGGAACCTCAGCATGGTTGTCTTGAACTGATTAGGAAAATGTTTGTCAAGTAAGTGATATCTCCACTACTTTCAAGTTCTAAAGTAAGCCCATTCATGTAGTATTTCCACTCTTCCATTCACCATACCTCATTAATCAGGTATTAGGGGCTTGCAAGAAAGGTTGTATTCTATGCTGTTCATTTGCCCTGACATGCCCCAGGCATTATTAATGTTTTAGCTCACTGCCTCACTTTATTTCATATTTGCTTTCTGTCAGTAAGCTTTAGAAAATGCAACTTTCACTAGCTTGGGTTTAATAGTGAAGGAATGAAGGCTATATTTGGTTTTCACCTGGAGTCTCAGGTCTATACTCAAAATGGAATTAGTAAGAGAGGAAAAAAAAAGGATTGGTGAGGGTTTTTTTTTCCTGATAATTTCCTAACGTTCATAATGCTGAGGGATCTGAGCTGTGATTGTAGGCAGAATTAAGACTTTGAATGATTTTCTAGTGATGTTCAGCATGGTTGATATTTTAGAACAGGGCTGAGAGAGGTCTTGAGAAGCTGCTATTTCATGGTGGAATCTGTACTACCAGAACCTTTGCAGGAATGGCATCTAGGCAGAAAGGATGAGTAAGAGAACAACTATACAAACAAGAAAGTTAGAAATGATGTTTTCTTGTAGGCACTATGGTGGGAGTTAGCACTGTCTTGTCATAGCGTATATGCATCTGAGAAAGAGTTGAGAAATAGAAGTTCTCTAAATAAGAATTGCTTCAGAACGACATCAAAAGTATAGAACAGTCGGATTTAATGTGATGTGGATGGGTAATGGCACATCACTGAAGAGTTTATAAATAGCAACGACTAAGATTTTTCACTACTGAATATCCCTTCCATTCCAAAGTCATGCTGTGTGTGGTGTGTGCCTGAGGATCTGGGCATGCTTTAAGCTTATATTTCTAATGTTAAGAGAGGCCATTTGTGGTTAATATTTACTGAAGCTTGAATGTAGCTTGAGCCAAAACGTATTTGCATGTATACCTGTGTATATACTTGTGTGTGTGACTGTGCATGCAAAAATAGCAAGTTATATGTAAGCATTCAGTAGAATTTTAGAAGAATTTCCATTCTTAAACATTTAAAAAGTCATTTCAGACTCACATATTCTTTAAAGGACAGATGGACCTTTCCAGACTTTGGGATTCTCTCAAAGTCTTTAGCTGTATTTTCAAATGCTTTGGGTTTGGCAGGTCACAAAGCTAATATGTGCCAAGTCTTTTTTCTCTCAATTTTTAAACCCACATGTACTTCAAGAGAACTTTATACATATGGTTTTTATTCATTTACACTTAACTCATCAAAAAACCTTAAGGACATGTGAAGCCCAACAAACCTTCAGAGTCAGTATTATTAAAACTTTGGAAATTATTATTAAATCCTAATACTCAAGGGTAGCATTCATTTATTAATCAGGACTGGTTGTCTTACACATGTATCTAATCAAGTATTTGTTTCATGAATGAGTGGCTGGAGTTTAGTTTTCAGTGTGAGAGCAAGATGCTACCAATACTAGCAGTACTCCATCTTTTTTTAAGTGTTGGCTGTGGCTTTTAGTTGAATCATCCAGGAGATTCTTAATTCTTTCAATAACATATTAAATGTCTTTGTAATACAGACAAACACCAAATTAAACTACTCAGTTAAGACATGGGTTTTTTTAATCCATGCTGTTGACCTGGCTGACATGTGTAATTACCTCCCTCAGTGGTGAAGCTGAAGAGTGGGAAATGTTCTTTAGTAGCCAACACCTTAAGTTGCAGACACATGGAGCTGAATTTGTACTGCCAAACATCAGTAAATGAAGTATAATTGGATTTCTGCTATCTATTCAATTTTCCTCCTGTAGATATTCTTCCTCTATTGTCAATAGAAAAGAAAAAAATTATATATATATATAATTTCCAAATTCACTATCTCCTGTAATAAGAAATGAAGCAAATATGTAATATATATATATATATGTCTATAGATAGATACAGATGTGTATGTATGTGTACATATACACATATGTATACGCACATAGATACAGATATAGATAGGTATATATGCATATATCTATCTTTATACATCTATATCTATTTATTTATGTATCTATCTCTCTATATATTAATTACTTTCTTCATTTCTGATTACAGGAGATGGTGAATTTGGGGATCTGTTCTGACTTTGAAGTTAAGAAAAAGGTAAAAATTTCTCAGTTTGCACAGATGTGAAATGAAGAGTCTATGTTAGCTGGTAGTTCTCAATCTACTGTTATTTGAAAGTGTGCTATGCAATCAGTAGTATTCTACACAATTAGAAGACCTGAAATCTGTGTGTCAGTAGTGAAGTCACTTTGATTCATGTCATTTTAAATTTTTGACATGTTTATGTTTTTGATAATGTGAGAGGAATAACATTATTTTTAATAAGTGAAGGCTGGTCATCAGTTTTCTTGATATAATTAAGTATGTATTATTTTTAAAAAAAGCTATTCACTGATGGCAAAGTGGGAACCATAATGTTTTCAGAGATAGATCAAAGAATGCTTCTGTGTTTTAAGGTTCTTTTATTGTTCAAGATGTTCTTTGAGAGACACCAGTTCATTGTACAAGCGTTTCTTAAAGATATTCCTTAGTTCTCCAGGTGGTAGTGGCACACACCTTTAATCCCAGCACTCGGGAGGCAGAGGCAGGCGGATTTCTGTGAGTTTGAGGCCCACCTGGGCTACAGAGTGAGTTCCAGGAAAGGCACAAAGCTACACAGAGAAACTTTGTCTCAAAAAATGAAAAAAAAGAGATATCCCTTAGTTTATATTTTTATCTCCTTTGAAAGTTTCTCCTAGTGTCCATGAAAATGTCCATGCAGTAGAGGCATCTGCTCTGTGGACACCCCTGCCTTCCTAGATGAAGTTGATTGGTTCAGGCATTATCACATAATCACAGAAACATCAATGAGATCTCTTGGAATTCTTGGCTTAAAGAAACAGAATGGGAATTGCCAGTGCTAGAAGTTGCTGATGATAATATTCAGAGAGAAGGTTCTAATATGGCCACTATTAAAGTCCTTCGAAGTCATCTAAATTCTCCCATTAACAAGGCTGTCCATTTCCATTGTACAATGTCATTGCAAACTTACTGGCTTGAAAGAATACAAATCCATTAGCCAAATTTCTGTTTCTTGGGAGTCTGAGCACAAGTTACCTGCTTCATCTGTTAAATATCCCACATAGCTGAAATCAACAGACTACCAGGAGCTTCCCTCCAAAGGCTTGGGCGCCTTTTTGAAGTTCTTGTAAATGATTGACAGAATTAATTTCTGTGTGGTTACGAGACTTCAGTTTTATTTTTCTTGTTGCCTCTTATAACCTCTAGAAGGGGTTAGTATCAGCCCCTAGTAGCAGCCTTTTTGAGAAACTAGTCCATATGATTCAACGGAACATTATATAATGTGCCATTATCATGGTGTGGCCATCCACCATATGCAAAGGACTAGATCACACTCCATAGAAAAACTTTTCCCTGGCTTGTTCTCATGGGAAAGGAAACTTGTAACTCATCTTAGAATATGATTTTCACTTTGAGATCTGGTAGTTCAACTGTTTCTTGGAATTTATTTATTTTTATTTACTTTTTGCTCTAGGTTTCCATGTGGTTTGAATTTCTCATAAACAAACAAACATTAGCTAAAGAATTATATTATGTCCATGGCCCCTCTAAGAAACTAAAGAATATTGAAATTGATAGCAGAAGTTTCAAAACAATTCTATATTCTGATAAATGATTTGTAAAGATGGTAAGTTGTTTTTCTTCTCTGGGTCAAAAGTTCTGTATGTGTGCATATTTAAGAATTCATATAAAGAGGAACAATGTGTGAGATTGCTTCAGCTTGGGCCTTTCCCCACCATAAGATGTGTTCTTGATGCTCATTCTGTGGAAAACACACAGTATCTTTTTTAGAATACACAACTGTGGTAGAGGCTCTTTTATCTAATATCCATGCATCTGTCTTGACACCTTAATTGACACTCTCTGTTTTCTCTCTTAATTATTGACTAATGCCATTAGCGTCTTAGCATATATAGCAACAGGTGTTCCTCTGCTGTGTGCTTGCACATTTCTCCTTCTGGTTGAGTTATATACTTAAGAGTCAATTGTGTCTGCTTACAAACAAGTTTATACCATCTGTTCTTGTTATAGTAATTGTGGATTCTAATAATATGTTACATGAAATGAGAAAGAATGATTATGGAAAGAATATCAAAGATACTAACAAAACCAAGTACAATTCTTTAGAAAGATTTAATAGGTACTATTTGTTCTTTGGAAGGAACTGAGTTAGGACATTTTTGCTTTTCCTGTTAGTTATCCATCCCCCAATTTCTTTATTTACCCTGCTCTCTCATCCCTCACTCCACTTAATCCTTCCTGTTCCATTATTTCCCTTTCCTGCTTTGTATCACTGTGTTTTTTCTTCGCCCAAAGTGGTTGTGACATAAAACCTAGGCAAGCTCAGGCCACAAAAAAATCCCACCATGGAGCAGGGGAAGTGAGCATGAAGTCCCACCCCTACCTAGATGAGGAGCTACTGGGAGGGTGAGAGTTGGTTTTCTTTAAGCGTGTGGTCCCACACTTCAGTGGGTGGTCACATGGACAAAAGTATATAGAAAGTACTCATTAGACTCCATAAGCTTATAAAATGAATAAAGACATGGTATTGGGTGGGTATGAAATAAGGGTAAATATGAGAGGAGATTAGGTAGGGAGAAGAAAATCATCAAAATGCAATGTATGGAATTTTCACAGAACTAAATAGGAAGAAGTAACTAAATTAGAATTGAATAAAATAATTATAAAAGATTGAGAAATTATGATGAATTATTTTTACTTTCCAGGAATCTTAAAGATTAATTTTTACCTCAAATGAACTAAAAGAAAATGTGATTCACACTATGTGAATAATAGTGTGCTATCATCATGTTAGGGGTGTAGCTCAGTGTTAGGACATGTGCCCAGTGTGTGGACAGTGCTAAATTGAATCCCAGCACTAGAGAAACAAAACGACACAAAAATAAAATTCTTAGATGGTAACATGACATTTTATTTAATGTGTCCAATATGGATGAGAAAGCCTTGGACCAAAATGAAGTTTTAGCCATACATATACATTCATATATGTGACTGTGATTGATTTAAGAAGTGTACACATCATGTTTTATGATTATTTTCATTTTTACTGACATTTGATCATCCTGCCAACATGATCCTGGTTAGGAGACTGCTACCTCAGTTTTGTTCCTTATGACATGAGCTTGACTTGGTGTTAGTTCTCAAATTTATGATAATGATAATTTATTGGTGTCGGATTTTTTCTACCAGCAGGTTACTCTAGGTTCTAAGATATGTCCTTTGCTTTTAAGATACTCTTTAGTCTGCCTATATATTGTGGCATATCTTCCATTTTACTCTTTGTAGTTATTTCTCTCTTACCTTATTTATGTGGTTGGAAAAGCCTGTATTGATTTTAACTGAATCAATACTTAGCAGTAAAGGGATATGTTTCTATGATCAACCATAAGAAAATGAGATCACAAATACAATGTTGAAATGAGAGCTGGTGAGAAAAAGAAACATAAATTTAAATGTAAATAATGTAAGTGATAAAATTTATGGTTTTGAATGAACTATTTCAGTTCCTGATCTTTTGTTTCATCATTCTCCTAGTGGACTCTGGCAGAACTCTTCTAGAAAAAGGAAATGAGCAGATCATATGTTGGAGCACCTCAGCTGTGGGTCAACATGGTATTTTCTGTAGGAACTGAATGACATTAGCCACCACATACTAGTCTTGAGAATAGAGTGTGAAGCAAGATCTTGGACTAGCCAATGTATTATGTGGGAATCCGGAAGGAGAACTACAGTAAGGTTGATTTACTTGTATGTCAAACTAGATCCTCTTACTTGGGAATAATTGAGTTTGAATCTGAAGTAGAGAAAGGGATGACTTATTCCTCAGAACACCAGACCTAAGGATTTGATTGGGGATTGTAGGCCAATGCTGCTGCTGCTAATGCTTTCTTGGATGTGAATGTGCTGCGACTATTGTCTACTGTCTTCTGTCCTCAGATATTCTAAAGAATAAACCTTCATCACATAGAGTGAACCAAAGATGCCTCTGTTTCTTGCTCTTAAATAACCCTCTGTATAGTACTAAAGAAAAAAATATATCATAATCTTGGCAAACTTGGTGGGCCCTTAGAGAATTCTGGGAGAATTATAGACATTTTTCATCATCTATAAACCATAAGACAGAACATGTTGACCAGAAGCAGTGTTTGTTAGTATAATACTTCTCATGTAAAACTTTTAACAATTAAGAGATGTTAGAAGGATATGAACCTTAATTCTTCTTCTTTAGAGGAAGAAACTTTCTAAATTGAATCAAAGTCTTTCTTGATAGGATATCATAAATCATGCTCATGAGTTAGTAAAGACCACTTGCAGAAAACAGTACTCATCCAGATTTCCCCCCATTTTCTCCATATCAAAATCATTGCTTGTGTCACATAATCAGATTGATTGATTATCTTGAATATCCATATTTCATTTTCAGCCAGCTCGAGACATATTCAACTCATTAAAAAACTAACCTGGAAAGGTGATGGCTTCCCTTGGTTTCTCAGATGGAAGAAGTCACCTTCTTCTTGATTCTAGTAGAAGCAGATAAGGAGGAGAGAGGACGCTGGTAGGAGAGTGCATATGTCTCTGTTGGTGAGCAGAATGGAAGCCAGAAACTAAGAGCTTCAGTCACTCAGGAAGAACAGCTTTTGCTGAATTGAGAGCAGCCTCCGTGGGTACCACTTGTCACTCTTTTGGTTCTTGGCACCAGTTGTCTGTACTGATGTGGATGCCAGACTTCAAAGTTTTTGTTCTTACATGAAATTGAGGGTCAGGTTTTATTAAATTGTTAGCTTCCAAGAAAGGAATACTTGTTCAGAAACTAAAGAATAGTGCTTTGACCAATATCTGGCTTTAGGAATATTTAGAAGACACTCTGCATTGTTGACTGGTTTATAAGTTTTTATGTGTGTTTTCTTATTGTCTATTGATTACTCCTCCCATTCTGTGTCACCCATTGCATAAATACATGAAACTTAGTTATACCCATGACAAACGCACCATTGCTTCATACCTTCCTCCTCTCTCCTCCTCCCTTTTTGAAGTGCTAGGGATAGAACCAAGTTTGCCAAGATTATGATATATTTTTTCTTTAGTACTATACAGAGGATTATTTCAGAGCAAGAAACAGAGGCATCTTTGGTTCACACTACGTGATGAAGGTTTATTCTTTAGATTATCTGAGGACAGAAGACAGTAAAAAACAGTCACAGCACATTCATCATTCATATGTATTTTATACATGCTAAGCAAGTACTTTGCCACTGAACTACATGTCTGTCCTCCCACACACACATACAAACCCACAAAATTACATAGGTAGATTTCAGGTCCTTTGATAAATACCCTGGACAAGATGATGAACCAATCCACCATTTGTAATATGAAGCATGTTGTCCTCCAGTGGATTCCTGTAATAGCTGAAATAAAGTTGCCATCTCTTCAGCTTGTATTTCTGGGATGGCCTGTAAGAACAGACAACACAGAGCCCAGAGTATGGCATTCAGCATCATTCTTGGCTCTGGGCCAACTGTTATCCTCATCTGACTTGAAAAAATGGGACTCAGAGTAAAAGGCATGGCCTGGCTACAGAGATCTTCCACCTCTTTGACTCTTCTTGGAACCTGTTCTTTTCCTTGGGCTGCACAAAGAGAAAGAATCTTTTTCCTCCTAACTCAAATTGAGCATAACGGCAGAGCAGATGGTGCTGGTCAGTTAAGTAACAGCAGAACACAGGGAACAACTTGTTTTCAAAAACAAATGGCTCTTCTCAGAAGGTACAGTCTAATAGGGCTGACAAAAATCAAATTCAGAGAAATTCTCTCTAAGCAGCCAGCTGGCTACCCATTTCCCTAAACTCTCCTGCAAGGGACTCAGAGATCTTTCTCTTCATTTTTCTTTATGCTGAGGGCAGTGTGCAAGAAGGCAAGGAATAATGAATAACAATGATCAATCCAAGCTCATTGATATTATTGTATGTTTCTGATTTCATAGTTCCCACACCTTGACTCACATAAATTCCTGAATCAATTATAAAGAAGCCAAAGAATTTATATTCATTTTTCTGTTGAAAAGAAAAAGGTCAAAAAAGTTTGATCATTTTGCTGAGGTCAAGAAGTAATGAGCACAATGTTTAAGATTGCACATTTATTGTTCATTTATTCATCCATGTGTGCACGTATGCTTCATTCATGGTATGTGTTCAGCCTGGAGATCATGCAGTGAACCAGTGCATCACATCCTTTGCTTACAAGGAGACTTTAGTTTAGCAGGTGGAGACAAACAGATAGCTAATGGAAACAAGATACAACAGCAGTGGATAGGAGCATAGGACCATCTAATGTAGCCTGTTAACAGAGAAGGCAATAACTATGGAAAAGAATAGGAACCCGGTTCTGTGAGATAGCTCAGTGGTAAATGCACTTGCTACCAACCCTGAAAGCCTGGGTTTGATCCATGGGACCCACATGAAGGAGAGGATCAGATAATGCAAGTTATCTTTCATTCTCCCTACATATGCTGCGGCATGCATGTGACATACTCTACAATACATAAAGGTAATTTTAAAAAGCTTTTGTTGTTACTAAAAGAATAGTTTCCTCAAAAATCATGTTTTGATTGAGATAAGTATCAGTGAGTAATTATTGAGGTAGAAAGGTTGGGGCTGGGAGAGAGGAGAAAAAAGGAAAAAAAAAACATTCCAGGTAGGAAAGGTAGTCATCATCTCTTCAACATGTATTCCTAGGATGGCATGCCAGAACAGGCAGAAGCTATGGACTGGGTGAAATGACTTGGGGTATCTGGGACTATACAGGACACTAATAATGGTTATGGGTTTGGCACAGAAAGTGGGCAGTGGAAGCCTGAAAGTGTAGCATCATAAGATCATCTTTAGTAGAGGAGTTTGGCTGATACCTCAAAGGTAATGAGGAAATCTGGAAGGTTTTCCAAAGTGTCATAGATTAATTGGCTTAAGAATATCAATTAAAACCAGAGGCTCTAGTTAGAACCACTTGTCATAGTCCAAGTTAAGTGATTTAGATTTGGATTCAGGTATTAAGTAGGTGACAGGACTGAATGTATTCCAATGACATTTAGAAATATGCTCTATTGAGTCTTGTAAGGATATAAATAACATGGATTGATGTCAATCAGGACTAGACTTGTCTTTGTGGAACTAAGTTAATGAGGTAATTCTTCGCCTCCTCCTCACATTTTTATTATAGACTACCTTGACTTCACACTTTGGTCACTACCCTTACCTGAGAGGCCTGATTGCAACAGACTCCACTGTTGCTTCAGCGTACTGTGAGTTGTTGTGGAACATTCCTTTACACTGTGTGAAGATGAGTCACTGTGGTTGGTTTAATAAAGAGATGATTGGCCAACAGCCAGGCACAAGAAGTGAGGCAGGGCTTCCAAGGCAGAGAGAAAAGAGAAGATGAATCGAGGCGTGGGAGAGATGCCAGAGGACATGGAGAGGAAACAGGAGATGCACAATGGAAGAGAGGTAAAAAGCCATCAGGCAAAAATGTAGATTAATATAGATGGGTTAATTTGAGTTCTAAGAGCTACTGAGACAAGCCTAAGCTATAGGTTGATCTTTAATAATTAATAATAAGTCCCTGTATCATTTTTTTTTGTGAGCTTCCAGCCTGAAGAAAAATCTGTTACAGTGAGTGGCATCTAGGTCACCATCATAGTAAACTTTAAATTGCTTTGAGATTAGATTCAAGGGCAAGCAGTAGAGCAGTGCTTACTTCCCCTTAGAACAGACATGTAGTGTACCCTTCAGAGATTTTAATTCCCTGTAAAAGAATTAAGGTCTCAGTCCTTGCTGGCATATCAATACTCCAGTCACCTGTCAAACACAGGAAAGAAGGTACGTTCTGAAATATAGGCCTTCTCTTTAGGCACACAATACATTTGTGTAGTTATGTGTTTGTATGTATGTATGTAAGAGCTAAGGAAGATTTTCAACATATCTGTTCCTCTCCAGTCATGTAAACAAAAATAACAATGACAGTAACGACTTGAGTGTCTATGTTCATGAAGAGTCAAAGTACTTGTCGTCACTGCAACCAATTATTTTTTTTTTTTTAACTTCAAGATTGTTGTTGGTGCCCTGTTTAGATACCACACACAATTGTCTTTATCAGGCTCTAGCTGTTGTATTCACCTTAATTGTAAAAAAGAAATTGTTTTTCAGGTTGCCTTACAGAAAAAAAAATGTCTTAGGACATTTAAGTGACTTAACTTTCACTAAAGTGACAATGAAAACCAAACACAGCTTTCTACTAAATCCACACAACTCCAATCTCCGTGCCCTTTCCACTGCATGATGCTACTGTTCATAGGCCTTGTAATCAGAGAAGGGTTCCTAAGGAATTCGGCTAAGATCAGAGCTCATTCAGGGGTCAGGGGTCATTTGATGTCAAAGAGAAATGACAACCTTTCCTTTGAGCCTTCTACATGTAAAACTGCTGAGCCTCACTTGTGACTGGTGATCTGAGTTTTTTAAGGTAAATATAAAATACCAAAACTTTTACCCAAGACGTTCTTGGCCCATATAATCTTGAAAGAACCATAATCTATATTACCTTTTCTTATTATGAAACTATATGACCACATTGTAACTTATTATAATCTCCTCAGTTTCTACTCTTACCTTTCATGTCTTTACTGGAAAAGTTATTTTGCCTTAATAGGAAAGATTGTTAAAGTAGACTTCTCCTTTTCAGTCTACATGATTCACTCTACCACAGTTACCAATTTAAGAGTGACTTGGGTAATCCTTGAACACTTAAGCAGTATTATTTGGCAGGCCAAAACCTTGTGAGGCCCAGTGAGAGGCAGAGCCATTTGGCATAGCTAAATTCTGTGACGTGTTTGCGTTTTTCTCAATGCTCATTACATGAGGAAAGAAAAAAGTTACAGCTTATGATCAGCAGCTGTTTCTCTGAAGAAAACAATGTAGTGTATTCTTTTCTGTTTAGCACGCTGGAGTCCTGTGTTGTGTGAGCCCAAGATGTGCACTTGGCATCTTACAGAAAGTACTTAATCCTTGAAAACACATGCAAAATACAGTCACTTGTTCACATGATCATTTGTGTCCATCTGTTCTCAAGGCTCACTTATGCTTGTATCTATTCACTCTCTCAACTGCTTATAGATTAGTGTTGTGATTGTATTTATTATGAAAATTCCCATTTATCTGTTTTGAGGTCTGTGGTTCAGTGACACTCATTGTATCTTCTTTTCACACTAGTGTACAAACATTAACATTTTCTTTTTCTATGACCCCAAACTAAAAACTCTATCATAATTATATTTGTTCAGTATTTATTGTTTTATTTAACATATAGGGACCTACGGTAACCAAACTTCTACAAGACAGGCTATAGGAAAATACAAGTTTCCATTCTTCATGATCTAATGGGAAGGAGCTGAAACTGATGGGATGCATGTGCCTTCAGGATAAACCACTTCTGTTTCCTTCTCACTCGCTGCTGTGGGCTTTAGTTAAAATACTGGAAGGTACGGGATGAATCACAAATCCATAGGTCTGGTTTGGTTCTCAAGATTTTGCCTTGCCTAGTTTCTTATCTCCAGGTCTTGCTCTGCAACTTTTCTTTATATTTCAATTAATCAGATAAAGTGTAATTATTAATTAATAAGTGATGGACAACAGCATCATTACCATAAACAATGAAGGAAACAATAAAGCCACCAACTTCTACCAGGCTAAGCTCCTTAATCTTACCAATTCACAGCTTCTGGCTGCTTAATATTACTAATTCTCATCTCTAGTTCCCAGAGAAGCTTATTTTAATGGTGTGCTAGCAAGTAAAATGAAAATATGATATAGAAGCTTAACTTTTTTTAAATTTTAAACGTAATTCTTTATTGATTCTTCAGAAATTTCACATCATGCACCCTGATCTTGCATACCTCCCAGTCCCTCCATATTAATTAAAAATGAAACAAAACAAACAAAAACCCACCTTGCTCCTCCATCTTTCCATTACCTCTTCTCCTAGTGGCATTAGGAACTGGTGTGTCACGTAGTATACCCATTTTGTCCAATCAGCCCCACTCACTAAATGTTCATTGCAATGACTCATTGGTCTGGTTCAAGGACTCTGGTTTCTGGTACACCATCATCACTGGGCCCTCATCAAAACTCCTCGTGGATATCCTGTTGTTGCCTTGTATCATGGAGATCCAGGGATTATCATTCTTAACTCTTAAGCACGTCAATAAATGTCTCCAATAGATGTATACCAAGAAGAGAAAGTGAAATGCAGGTTGCAAGAGAATATGCTTAGAAAATATATACTTGCTCTGAATGGAAGTAGAACAAAGTCTTTATAGTCAGAGAGGATCACTAATCTAGGCAAGGGGAGTATAATTTATTGGAAGTTAAAACACTGGATTCTGAGGCATATGTCATGTCCAAAACGTCTTGGTTCTGGAAGTCTGACTGGGGAGATGAGGGAATGAAGGAGGGATGGACTCAAAGACACATGCAAAGAAAATTTGAGATTGGGTGGGCTCTGCTTATTCTAATCTGGAGAAGTACCTACTAAGCGAGCAACCTGGAACCTCAGCACATTTACTATGTACAGAAGCACAGGGAGGACATGGCTAATCTTAGTAGGAGGTCTCAGTAGGGGTCAATCTCAGGTTGTGTACCTGGAGGAGAAGGAGGAGGAAGCCATAACTGGTGTTTTCACACACAGACCAGTGGTAGGGATTTGAAAATTCCCTGAGCCTGATCTAGAAAGACTTTGCCAGTTGTCTGAGGCTTTGGTCCCTTGTGATAATGCACATCTATTCAGGGCTTTGTTTGTTCTGTAGAAGTTCCTCCATCCCCAAGTGAAAAGAAATGACTGATGCAATCCTAGTTCTGCTACTAACTGCCAGTGTAGACTGCTATATGACTTTTCAGAGCCTCAGTTTATCCAAGCATGAAAATCAAAATATCATAGTGACTATTGCTATCTAACTACTGTAAAGACTGGGCAAAGTGATAAAAAGCACAATTGCCACAGCTGAATTTTATTGGTGTAATTACTAAGGCCACTCCACGTAGTCAAAAGGAAGATTTATGTAGTGGGTAACTTACAAATGAAGGGATAGGTAGGTGGCGGGTTCTGGAAAAGACACAGCGCAGTCCGGTGGTGTTCTCTGGAGAACTCTCCTCAGTCTACCTCTCGCTTCCAGGTCCAGGCAACAAGAGAGTGCCGCACATCCCGATCTCAGGTCTTCAGGCTCTCCCTTGGCCCTACCTTGTAGGCATGATAGTTACTGAAGCCTCAATGGGGGCTGGAACTTCCAGACGAAAGTTGGAATGGCTACCCACTATAGAATTTTGCCAGGAACTATCTATTTTCCGGTATTCTTCTGTGTTTTTCATTTGTTATTGCAGCAACATCACAAGGTGAATGTCAAGATTATCCTCATTGGTCCAATGAGGAAACAGGTAAAGGCAGTTGAAGTAAGTCAAAGGACTACTTGGGTAGTCAATATTAGAGGTTCCAATAAACTCAACCACTCTAGTTGTAAAAACTATAGTCTGGCCCAAGAAGCTATACTCTGAATCATGCACATTTGTGCATGTAAAGAATGTTTAGTAAGTGCTAAGCAGGTTATAGATATTAGAATGTTTAATGGCCATTAGATAACTGATAGTTTAAACATCTGTTAGAATTTCCTACCACAGCCTTATTGTAATCTTACCTTGTTTCTTCTTCAAGCTAGTGTATCATTTTCATAATTCTCTATGTCTACCCTGCTTTCTACATCCATGTGTCCAAAGGTGAACATAATGAACAGAAGCTTTCAGGTTACTCCACTGTTTAAATTTCTCTAGTGGCTCGTCACAAAGGGATAATGTTTAGTTGTAATACTGTTAGTATGTGACTTGAGGCTTCAAGGATTTGTTATTATTTCCTCAACATCCATTTATATCACCTCTCCATAGCAAGATCACCCTTCAGATATCATGAGGTGTACATGGCCCCTCAATCTTCATGCCTGTGCACATACTAGACTTTCTTTCGGAAATTTCTTCTAATCTGTCTCAACAGTTGATTTATCACAAGAGAAAACATGTCTTTTTCTGCTTTTATCCTATTTTGTGATACTCCTAAATCATTTGAATGTATTTATAATAAAAATGAGATCCCATGTCTTTTTCCCACACTTTCCATCCCATGTCCCCTCATTCGTATCTTACATGTTTTGATCTATGCTTCTCATCTCTTTATCTCTTCTTTTTGTCATATGCATTCTGAAGATGAATCTCTACATGCATAAAATGAATTCTGGTAACTTCTAGGCTCCCATCCAGAATTCACAGGGAAAGTATAATTTCCTATCAGCAATTCTAATTGCATTATTCCCTCAACATATGATGCTGGAAGGAAGAGGTACTCTAAATTATAAAATCCAGTGACAGCAAAATGTGTAGCTTTTCTAGAGACCATTGGAATGGGGAAGGTTGCAATGATTTAAAAACAAACCCCAGAAAACAATAGGCATGCTTACTCAAGGGATACATTTGTACGTCTAAGTACTGCAGTAATCACACATACATACACACACACACACACACACACACACACACACACAGAGAGAGAGAGAGAGAGAGACAGAGACAGAGACAGAGACAGAGAGACAGACAGAGCTATCCAGAGACCCACATGTGCAAACACAAACACACAAACATGTGGAATAAATATTCTCAATCCCCATGTCAGTCATGCTCAGTAAATGTCAATGAGTAGGTGAATGTGGCTGTGAACATACACTGATTCATTGATATGTTCAGAGAGCAAGAAGAGAGAAAAATCCCTTTATTTCCTCTCAGAAGGAAAATGCTACATCAGTCAGCTTCTTATCCTTCACATTACATGTAGCCGTAATTCACATTACATGTATTCACATTACATGTATTACTTACCCTCAAGCTGACAAACATTTGAAGATTGTTTTCATTTTACTAACACAGTTCATTATACATTCTGACCGCCTCCATGAGTCACCGGGACTTGAGGTTATGACTAAATAAGAAGGAAATGAATTCAGTGTTGACTTTGGAGGAAGGCTTTGTTCTAGGTTTTCTTTTCTTTCCATATTCCATTCCATAGCTAACATGCTTCTGTTTAAAAAACTTCTTTCTTGACTGATAGATATCATTAACCTTACGGTATTTTAAGTGATACAAATGAGAAATCAGGCAAGACCATTAGAATAGTCAGGGATTTAGTTGCTGTGAGACAGTCAAATACTAAAGATTAGCCAAGTACATTGTGGGAAACCCATTGGAGAAGATTGCTGTGGATATGACTCTGTATGCTGTAAATGTGTTGCTCTAATTGGTTAATAAATAAAGTGCTGATTGGCCAGTAGCCAGGCAGGAAGTATGGGTGGGACAAAGAGAGAGGAGAATTCTAGGAACAGGAGGCTGAGTCAGGAGATGCTGCCAGTCACCACCATGACAAGCAAGATGTAAAGATACCAGTAAGCCACGAGCCACATGGCAAGGCATAGATTTATAGAAATGGGTTAATTTAAGGTGTAAGACCTAGCTAGCAAGATGCCTGAACCATTAGGCCAAGAGTTTTAATTAATAAAACCTCTGTGTGTTTATTTGGGTCTGAGTAGCTGCAGGCCTGGGCAGGACTGGAGAAAACTCCAGCTACAAATGGTGCCAACACATGGGTAAGAGTTTCCACCTAAAACCTGAAAAAGCTTAAGAAAAAAAAAGGATTCTAAAACAGAGCTAAAAACAGCTTCCTAGTTGTGTCTCTCAAGTTAGCCGCAGCTTGAATGCTTGAACTACTTTATGGTGGGTTCGTCACGTGTGGGCTTGACCTGCAGCATGGTGGAAATGAGGCATCTGCAAGCCACACATTACACTGCGTGGTGGATTTTGCCTTTCCTAGTACAGACAAAAAAAAAAGAGGTTTCTGGGCTACACACTGCTTTGATAGAAGCAAAGACCCACTGCTTCTGAGAGTTGATGGTACACATAGCTCTCAGATCCAGAGCTTGCGATAAATGTACCACTGCCATGTTGGGAAACTGAGGTGGGTGGAAAACACTTCAGTTTAAAGCAATAGATTCACAATATGACAGATTCAGACGGGATAAACCTCTAAATGATTTACAATGTGTGTAAAAATGTATGTAGGCTTGGAAGAGAGAAAAAAAGTAATACATGCAGTTATATAAAGAAATAGTTTTAAAAAATAATGTCTTTAAAGAGAAAGTAAAAGTAATATAAAAAATAAGCCATGTAAAGATGGATATTGCACAGAAAGTCTAGATTGTGTTGTCTTTGATATTTTTAACTGCAGAAAGACATTTGATTGTAAAGGCTGCTCAGTTAAACCAATATGTATATTTTAAAGGTACCTTGACTTCAAAATTTGGATCTAAGGATATGTTATTTTGAAAAGGAGGCTCTGCTTTTGTTTCCACAGAAAGAAAGCGGTTATGGATTTGTTCCAGATTAAGATACATCAGGTTTGACCAGCCAAGATCCCCTGAAAAGTCTCTGATGACACCAGGGCCTAGATGATTCAATATCCAGAATGGTTTCAAGGCAACTGGCTCAGAGAATACAGCCTCACGGACTACTCCATATTACTAAAATTTTCTTTGTATCCCCCTAAGAATACAGTGCCCTCATCCAGCAGGAAGTAGTATGAGAAGCTACGTCCAAATTCCCAAATATACCAAGTTGGCTTTGGAGATAGAATTGGCTCACTCCTTCTCTAAACACAAGCATATTGCTAAAATAAAAGTTTAAGAGATTCTTCTGTCCCATATCAGAAGAGCCCTCTGGTATGAGACAAAGGAAAACCAATATTTTTATTTAAAACAGGTTAATTATAAATATAATCTGTTTCTAAAGAAGAGAAGGGGATGGTATAGATATGATAGGTTGAAAGGGTAGATTAATGAACCCACTTTTAAAGAAAAACAACTTGTTTAAAATGTTTTACATTGCTATGGATTTTAGTTTATTGACACAAGTTTAAACTTAATTTTGTTATACTGTATATATGTTTCTACTCTTGTTTAAGGTATTATGTTTATGTAACTCATTTAGATTATAATAGATAATTAAAAAATACAGATTAATAATTAGTCTTCTATGATAGTCAAACTTATAGTCATGTATTGGTGAAATTATTAAGGCCACTCCACATAGTTGAAAGGGAGGTTTATTTTGTGGGGTAACTTAGAAGTGAAGGGATAGTTTACAGGGTCTGGGAAAGGTATGGCACAGTCTGTCAGTGTTCTCTGCAGAAATCTGCTTGGTCTACCTCCAGCGTCCAGGGTCCAGGAACCAAGAGAGCCAGTGCATCTGGATCTCAGGGCTTCAGGGTCCTCTCTTGGCCCTGCCTTGTAGGCATGACAGTTACTGAAGCCTCAATGGGTGTTGGAACTTACAGATCAAGGCTGGAATGGCTACCCACTACAGTCATGTTAAGTTTTCTAGGTATACATAGATATAATTCAATTATGTGGGTCATCTTCAAACACTCAAAGACCTACAGAATATGACATTTAAAATATTTTAAAAATTTAGACTTTGTGGACAGTGAGGCATGTCTGTGGCAGCTCCAATTTTCTTCAGAGAGGAGGATGGGCATTAAAGACACTCCAATGGGCAAGACACTGTTCTTGCCTAGACTGCTTGATCAACTGGACATGCAGGACCCATAGGGAGGTGACCACTGAACTTTGCTTGGCAAAATAGTCCTTCAGGTTCCTGCTTTGCAGAAGAAACTGCCAGACATTCTACAGTACACAGAGAGAATTGACTGAGAGACTCTAGGCCTGTGGGCTGAAGGCAGATGCCCCAACTTTATAGAGGAACTTTGGATGACTGTCCAGGCTGCCATCTGTCTCTGTCTACTCTTGCAAGACTCCCAAAAGTTGCTTGCGTCCTTCTCCTGTTTCTCAGGTAGTATTATATCCTTCCGAGGTCTTTGATGTAGTTGAAGACTAGATAGTTATAATTTCCTTAGTTATGATAAAAGATAAGTTAGATATCAAACCTTAGACTCACAAATATAGGATATCTTCTTTAATTTTGCCAAATACAAATAGACTAAACATTATAAATAGGCTAGATATCGTAACTGTAATTCCTGCTTGATAATTGTTTTGTTATATGTAATTTTACTATGTTAAAGATAAAACCTTCCCTTTTGAAAAAAAAAAGAAAGGGAGAAGTGCTGTGGATATGACTCTGTATGCTGTAAATGTGTTGCTCTAATTGGTTAATAAATAAAGTGCTGATTGGCCAGTAGCCAGGTAGGAATTATAGGTGGGACAAAGAGAGAGGAGAATTCTAGGAACAGGAAGACTGAGTCAGGAGACACTGCCAGCCGCCACCATGAGAAGCAATATATAAAGATACCAATAAGCCATGAGCCACGTGCCAAGGTGTAGATTTATAGAAATGGGTTAATTTAAGATGTAAGATCTCGCTAGCAAGAACTCTGCATCATTAGGCCATACAGTTTTAATTAATATAAGCCTCTGTGTATTTATTTGGGTCTGAGTAGCTGCGGGCCTGGGCGGGACTGGAGAAAACTCCAGCTACAGAAGATGATGCCTTTGATCTTTGATACCTTTATTTAACAGAGAAGGATGCAGAGCTTATGTACTCTGTTTAAGCCTATGAAGTGACAAACTCAATAGAAAAGATAGTTCTTCATCACCCAACCCATTCTCTGCATACTAAATATTTACCATTGAATCACAAGCTGTTTTCCTAAGGAAAATGAACCTCCTGAAGGAAATGATAGACATGGACAGGTGAATTACAAAGAGTTTTTTGCAGACTCCCAAGCACACTGGCAGCATTTGGGAGTGAATGGAATTCCACAGCATGGATTGGAAAGAGCATATCCAAAACAAAATGGCAGCACAGAAGACACCAAGCTAATTTTTCCTTCTATTGATTAATCCATATGCAAGTGTGAAATTTTTGAGTATTTTAAAAGGACAAACCTAGAAAGATGGTGCTAGGTTATTCTGTGCTGAGGACACTAAGGCATCACTAAGGTAGTCTGAGGAATGCCTAATGTTAACAATGATAAGGGCCAGTAGGCAATTGATTAAGGTGCCCATTAATAGAGGGGCTTCAGGTGAGAGAGGTGAGATAGCAGATAACTCAAATATAAAGAAATGTTGAAATCTTAGAAGTTTGTAAATATCATCTTAATCATAATCTGTTCATAGACTTTGGACC
Organism: Peromyscus aztecus; assembly: GCA_902168405.1. Lineage (NCBI taxonomy): Eukaryota > Metazoa > Chordata > Mammalia > Rodentia > Cricetidae > Peromyscus > Peromyscus aztecus. The sequence goes on along the minus strand of CABHPQ010002185.1, from coordinate 30,481 downwards.
ATGACCCTTTAACTGTATTATCTCTCCTTCTGTATCCAAAAGTGCCATCACACAAATACACAGGAATTAGCAGAATCATTCTATAAACCACATATATTGCAATTTACGTTTTACATACACTGTGTATTTTAACACCAGTCATAAAACTATGACTAGAGCATCTAACCAGTGATTGAGCAGATACGTTTGTCTTACAAAGCAAGGTGGCTGCTAAAAAAAAAAAATCATTTTCCAAGAGTTCATAGAGATGTTTTTTTAGTGACCCAATGTCTTGGGAGAAGTGAATAGTAGTGTTAAAATTTCTAAACTTGGGGAAGCATTAGTTCAGCCCAGTCTACCTAAATTTTGGTTATATTTCCTGTCGCATTATATAGGGTACAAATTCAGCAACAGGAACAGAAAGGGCTTCCATCACCCAAACAGATCTAGATATACATGGTGTTTAGTTGCTGAAAGCCAGAACACAAAACCAAATTTGCCCAAGTCTGTTATCACATAGAATCCCAAAGAGACTGTAGGTTTACACTAGTTTTATCTTTTTCAGAAGACTGTCTTTAAACAGAAAAATAAAAAACCACAATGTGTCCATTATAGTGTAATCAATAGGATTTAATTTTAACAGAATTATTGAATTTATACCTAGATACCTAAATCTTCCATGCTTATTAGGGCTAAGAAGCCTAAGATTCTCAAGACTGCTTAATTGTATTGTCTGTTTTATTTTGTGTCATAGACTTGACTTATTTCACAGCTTATTTTTTATTGTTTCCTATTAAAGTTATTCCAACTAAATTTCCTTAAAGAAAGAAAATTTAACCTTAATTCTGTCTTGATATATTCTATGGCTTTTGATACATCATGAGTGAATGGCTTTCAACAATATGTTGAATAAGGCTTGTAAATCCCACATTGTTCACAGATTATATAATTAGCGCATGCAGTCATCCATTCAACAAATATTTATTTTGTTTCTGTTGTGTTCCAGATTAGCGTGTGTCTAGCTTGTTAGCAATTCTGATTCAATGATTCCTGATAAATAAACTCTCATCAGGAAAGGATGAACATGAAGGGGTGCACAGATGTATCCATTCCAAGACAGACAAATAAAAACTCATTATTGTTGTATAGGGATATCTTTTTTTTCTTTTTTCTCATTTCTCATTGTTTTCCATAATAAATACTTAATACATTTATAATGAGGAAAACCAGATTTATTGAAAATATGTTATTCTAGTTTTATTTTAAATATGTTTGGCATTAGCTTCCCAGTTCAACACTTTTCTTCATCTACTTTTCTCTGATATCTTCCGACTTGGCAAAAATACTTCAGCTCATAGACATAAGTTAATTTTTTCTATGTCTGGTTGTCATTTCTCTCTGAAAAGAGATAATTTTTGTCTTTAAAAAATTCTATTTTTGGTTGTGAGCTGAACCATTTTATTTTTTTGTGGGCTAGAGATGTTGCAAGTGCACAGGGCAGATACAAAGGGACAGGAAATTGAATGGCATCAAGATGCATGATGTGAAAGACACGAAGAATAAATAAAAAGATAGTTTAAAAAACCCAAATCCTTTCCCTCACCCCTTGCCCCTCATTACCCCCACTCACGTCCAGACTGTTCATGTAGATCTCATCCATTTCTCCATCATTGGGCGATCCCCGTGTCTTTCTTGGGGTCCTGTTTTCCAGGTAGCCTCCCTGGTGTTGTGAGTAGCTGTCCAGTCATCCGTGTTCCACAACTAGTATTCTCCTATGAGTGGGTATATACCATGTTTGTCTTTCTGAGTCTGGGTTACCTCACTCAGGAGGATTTTTTCTAGATCCATCCATTTGCCTGCAAACCTCATGATGTCATTGCTTTTCTCTGCTGAGTAGTATTCCATTGTGTATATGTACCACAGTTTATTTATGCATTCTTCAGTTGAAGGGCATCTAGGTTGTTTCCAGGTTCTGGCTATTACAAACAATGCTGATATGAACACAGCTGAGAAAGTGCCCTTGTGGTATGATTGAGCTTTCCTTGGGTATATGCCCAAGAGTGGTATAGCTGGATCTTGGGGGAGATTGATTCCCAATTTTCTAAGAAAGTACCATATTGATTTCCAAAGTGGCTGTACAAGCTTGCATTCCCACCAGCAGTGGAGGAGAGTTCCCCTAGCTCCACATCCTCTCCAGCACAAGGTGTCCTCAGTGTTTTTGATCTTAGCCATTCTGACTGGCTTAAGGTGATAACTCATAGTTGTTTTGATTTGCATTTCCCTAATGATTAGGGATGTTGAGCAAATCCTTAAATGTCTTTCAGTCATTTGTGTTTCCTCTGCTGAGAATTCTCTTTGGGGAGCAGGAGATCCCAACTGGATCAAGAACAGAGAGGGAACACAAGGAATGTTCATGATAAATGAAGACCACATGAGAATAGGAAGAAGCAAAGTGCTAGAGAGACCCACAGAAATCCACAAAGATGCCCCCACAATAGACTGCTGGCAATAGTCGAGGAATAGCCTGAACTGACCTACTCTTGTGATAGGATGGCCAAACACCCTAATTGTCGTGCTAGAAACCCCATCCACTGACTGAGGGAACTGGATGCAGATATCCACGTTCGGGCCCAGGGTGGGGCTCCGAGAGTCCAGTTGGCGAGAAGGAGGAGGGTTTATATGAGCAAGAGTTGTTGGGACCAGGGATGGATGGAATACAGGGACGAGTGGCCAAACAAATGGAAACACATGAACTGTGAACCAATGGCTGAGGGGCCCCCAACTGGATCAGGCCCTCTGAATGGGTGAGACAGTTGATTGGCTTGATCTGTTTGGGAGGCATCCAAGCAGGTGGACCCAGTCCTGTGCTCAGTGCATGAATTGACTGTTTGAAACCTGGGGCTTAGCAGAGACGCTTGACTCAGCCTGGGAGGAGGGGACTAGACCTGCCTGGACTGAGTCCACCAGGTTGATCTCAACCCTTGGGGGAGTCTTTGCCCTGGAGGAGATGGAAATGGGGGGTGGGCTGGGGGGAGGGGGCGCGATGGGAGGGGGGAGAATGGGGGAATCTATGGCTGATATGTAAAGTTGAATTATATTGTAAAATAAAATAAAATAAATTAAAAAAAAACCCAAATCCTAAATTTCAAGGTAAAATACTGAAGGTACCTAAAGCATAAAGGAGAAAGAGTTGACTCAAGTGTTCACTTTGCCTTCACCCATGATATCTTGAAGACAGTTTCCTTGTTAGTAAATACGGAAACAATAATAATTTCATGGTGGCTTTTTTTCCTGTGTGGCATTAACTTACAAATAAATGGACATTTGAGCTGGCAAAGTTATTACTTCCCCCCTCTCTGACCTTCTAAGAATCAGTGACTATTCTCAAGAATGGATCCAGGAGGAAGGAGGATGGGAATCCGTGGCTGATATGTAAAGTTAAATAAAAAAAAGAACAACAGAACCATGAAATTTACAGACAAATAGCTTGAACTAAAAAAAACAAAAAAAAAAAAAAACAAAAAAAGCACAAAACATTCTGACTGGATGTTCTTTGAATGTTAATTGGTCATATTAATAAAAAAAAGAAAGAAAGGATCCAGCCTATAAATTACAGTGATGATCTCTTACTGTTTAAACTTAAGCCACCTTGATGAACTGAAGACTTGAAGATGACATAGTTCAGAGGCTTCTAATTATTGGTCCACTGTTAAGCTTTCCAGCAAAAGCAACCTCCAACATTACCTCTCTTTGAGTAAGAGTTAGAAATTCAGTAAGTGTACCATGTTAGATGGATAAGAAATAATAAACCAGTATATTTCTTTAGATTAATAGGAGTACCAATGTTTACAGATACAATTATCAGGATGTACCAGGAACTTAAAACTAAGAAAGTACTATTACTTGGAATGATTATTAATTCTTTAAAATGTAAACACTTTCAAACTGTTAACAAAATAAATCAAATATCCTGTTGCACACAGTAAAACAGCAAATAAATTTTTAAAGCTAGAAGTGTTCTTAGATCTTTTAAAATTATTTTGTTACTTTATTATTTATTCGTGTGTGTATATTTGCATGTGTCTGTGTGTGTTTATGTGCATGTGTGTGAGTGCTCATGTGATGATCAGATGACAGCTTGTGGGAGTTGGTTCTTGCCTTTCACCATTAGGGTCCCAAATATCAACTCAGAACATCAGTCTTGGTAGCAAGTACCCACTGAGCTTGTTGTCCTAGAATTTTAAAATATGGCCTGTTGTTGTCCGGATGTGAAACGCCTCTCCAGAGGCTCATGTCTTTGAAAACAAGTTCTCTACCCTGTTTTCAGACGTTATGAAATCATTGATAAGTGAGATAATCATTGATAAGTCTCAATGGAGGAAATGAGTTATAGGATCTGGGCCTTGAAGTTCTATACCTGGGCCCTATTTTCCTGTCTACTCTTGGGTTTATGGCTGCAGATTTAATGCAACCAGTTACCTTCTGCTCCTGCCTCCTCCACACCTTTCCCGTTGTGATAGATTTTCCTTCCAGAAACTATAAGCCAAACTAGACTTTCATCTTGAAGGTTGTTTTCTGTTGTGTATTCTGTCATAGAAACAAGAAAAGTGAAAAAGTGACTAATGTATGGTATTTTTGTGGGAGAGGTATTGAAAAGGGTACTTTAGGAACAAATAAATTAGGATGTTTTTCCCAAGGACAAGAGCATGAGCCAGATTTGAACACTGCCCTGTCTTAGTTAGGGTTTCTATTACCGTGAAGAGACACAATGACCATGGCAACTCTTATAAAGGAAAATATTTAATTGAGGTGGTAGCTTACAGTTTCAGAGGTTCACCCCATTTTCATCATGATGGAACATGATGGTGCACAGGCAGACATGGTGCTGGAAAAGTAGTTGAAGAGTTCTACAACTTGATCCTCAGGCAGCAGAAGGAATCTGAGACACTGGGCATAGCTTGAGCATATGAGAGCTCAAAGCCCACCCCCACAGTGACACATTTCCTCTAACAAGGCTACACCTACTCCAACAAATTCATACCTCCTAATAGTGCCCACTCCCTATGGGGACCATATTTGTTCAAACCGCCACAAGCCCTGACACAAATTCAAACCATTGCAGTCTATAGCATAGATTTCCCTACTATAAATGAGGAATTCAGAATATCTCAAATGGCCTTCTTCTCACTCCATCTCACAGATATAGGCATTGACATACCATCAAATGATTAACACACTTATTTCTTGACATTCATCTCTTCACCAAATATGTAATATGTATTCATCAAAGAGATGTGAAGTTAACTGATAAATGAGGAACTGACAGGATTTCTCATGCTAAGTGGTAGATTGTGAACTTGCTCATTACATGTGACTGAATAAAAGGGTACTTTCAATCATGAGAAACAATAACATAAAATATCACTGTCCCCATTTGCAAGAAACTTTGCAAATATCTTACAGGAAATTAGTCATGACACTTGAATGGTGTGGAAGAGCACCTTAAAGGAGGCACTTACACCCTGAATTTGCACACTTACTTCAGGATTCTGGAATCTTCCCAAACAGTTTCCTTACCTTTAGCTGAGTTTCCTGACTGGATAATAAGGCTTATCTTGAATTGTGTGAACAAGCAGTACGGAGACTAGGAAAGTGTTGAGAGAGAGAGAAAAAACTATGTACATTATGAATAACTGTTTATACCGATAGAGGAAAAGGTTGCTAAATTCCTAACCATTTGGAAAACAAGTTTATTGCTAATTAAAACACTGTCTGCCTTGTAGACAGATGAGTAGAAACAATAAAGAAATGTTACTATGTTTTAAATTCAGGCCATTGGATCTACTAGTAAGGATTCCATTCTCCATTCTTTGTCCCAGAAGAACATTTTACTTGAGAAGAAGGTATAATAGTATTTTGAAGCAAGAAGATGTACATCAATTCCTGGATACATTCAAATTGACCAATATACTTTGTTTCCATGAACATAGGTTTATTCAGATTTCAAATGGAGGAGCTGCAATCTCATAAAAAAATATAGGGATGCTGTAAAGATCAGGTAAGACAATGACTGTAACAGGGGCTGCTGGTCAAAAACTGAGTCTGATAGCAATCTCTGTTGTTATTGTCTTTAGTTACTCTATTAAATACCTTTGCCACAGAATGCTACCTAGTGGAATTTGTGATTTAAGTCTCAGATGTGACAAAAGAATTTAAATACCTGGAGGTGAGGCCTTAGTCATCTCCTAACCCTACAACATCTAGTGAAGTTTGTATAAATCTCCTACTTTCCTCTCAGAAGCACATCCTGCTGAAGGGAATTCCTCTTGTGGTCTTTTTAGTAAGGAATACTTACACAGCAATGGCTGAATGTGTTTTAGAAAAGGCTTCAGCTCACTCTACAATAGGACTCTGACATTTAATTTTAGCCACACTGTTGATGGAAAAGATCACAGAGCTCAGGCCACTCTACAGTGGAAACGAAATTGGAGAAGGGCAAGAAGCCAGAAATAAGGGACTTCCCAAGTAGTGTTTGGAACATGGACTTCAGCACCTCAAGTGCTCATAAGCCCCTCCCTCACTGCCAACACTGTACAGTCCTTGGCTGAAGCTTCACAAGGACATGAGGGTCTTGCTATAGGAATGCAGAGTTCCCTTTTACTGACACCCAGCTCAGCAGAAAGGAATGTACCTCAAATAGCCCCGTTTGCTCAGTAACCACTTTTGGGCTTCATGGCCCTTAGAGCCCTGCTCTCTTTGTAATTGACACATATCAGGAGCCAACTGCTGATAGCAAAGACAGCTTTGTTTAGAGAAGGGACTCATGTAGAATGCTCTTAGCTGGACCCTCCCTGGAATGCCTTCTTATCCTAATGAGAGAGAAGTGCTGAGGAAGAAGAAGACATGTTGTCTACAACAGAGGTTGTACATTCTCGTGTTTTCTCTTTGGACTACATACTTTAGTTTCTGAAACACTTTTGGAAATCCCTTTGTCAGAATCCTCAACATTGGAGCTTATCATATTGTTTCTATTTGCAACAGTACACTTGCTGCTAATAAAAAAAGTGGGAGCTTCTTACAACTTGTCACTTAAATTCTCACACTTAAATCTCCCATAAGACTCAGGTACTAACAAACTCTTTCCTGCTCTTGCACATTAGTGAGAACCCAAGAATCAGAAGCTTCAACTTAAATTATCCAAATAACCTTATAAAGTTCATAAGCTTTGGTTGTTCCATTTAGAATCCATGGATTTAACATATTTTCCGAATTTGCTTGCTGTAGTTATTTCACAATTAGCCTCAACAAATGATCTGATGATACCTCAACACACACACACACACACACACACACACACACACACACACACACACACTGATTCATTGGGTGTTCAACTGAGAGATAGAGGATGAATGAATAAGAATCTAATCTTCCCAGCACAGGGAGAAAAGAGTAAGGAATACTCACACAGCAATGGCTGAATGTGTTTTAGAAAAGGCTTCAGCTCATTCTACAATAGAACTCTTACTACATGAGTAAGGACTCATGTCCTTACTATTCCTTACTTTATTTTTTTCTCCTTCCCTGATCCCATCGTTCCATTAGTGTTAGAGATTTGCTCAGGTTTTCTCTATACAGTGTGTGCTATGCTTTACTGACTTTTGTTGTGGGAAATAGGATGTACTTTTGATGACTTTGTATTTGTCCTTTCTCCATTTCTTTACCTAACTCCAGTTCATCTTCAGAATTTAGTCAACCTGTCAACATAACCAATCAAGACTCCTCTACATTAAAAAACACTCTCCTAATATCATCCTACACAGCCCCGAACAAATACCTAACAGTATATTTCACATCATTTTAAAATTCTTTTTTTCCATGTCTCTATGGCCCATTATAAACTCTTTAATGAGAAGCATATTGCTATGGTTTTGGTCATTCTATCATCCAACAAATATATCTTGAAACCCTAACTTTTAGTACCTGTAAATATGACATTATTTGGAAATAGAGTTTTTACAGACATGAATTAAGACAAAGCATATGTTGTACTTTTAAACTGGTGCAGTAGTGGCATGTGATAATGCTCATGTGAAAGGTTTTATTATTAAAGGGTAAAGGTGAAGAAGCTAAGAGAGAGAGAGAGAGAGAGAGAGAGAGAGAGAGAGAGAGAGAGAGAGAGAAGAGAGTTTCATATGCCCTCATGACAAGAGAGGGGAAGGAAGAGGGAAGAGACAAGGGGGAAGAGTTTTCTCTTAAAGAGGACTTTAAGTAGGATGACATTGTTAGGATGCTGTGTGGGTTCCCAAGGGGCAGATCTGAATGCAAACAGCATGTTGGAGTAGGGTAGAGCCCTAATTAGAAATAACTGGGATCTAAATAAGAAGATAGACACAGAAGGGAAGTGAGGTAGCTTAAAGCCAATGCATAGAGAATTCCCAGCAGTCATGAGAATCTAGCAATGTTTTCCTCTTGATTATTCAGAGAACACAAGACTTTGGAAATACCTGGAATTCAGACTCCCATCCTCTAGTGTAGAAGTAAAGTACTATTATTTTCTTACCCATCTTCTCATGCTTTTTTTTTTATAAAGGAATCTTGGGAATAGCTATAGTGCTTGTCTTATTTATTGCCATGTGTGTATGCCAACCTAAGCAGTGGCGTATAGTAAACAAGTGATCATTTGTCTTTTATAGTAATCTGAAAGCACCCAGAGTACTCCACAGCTTTCCTTTCCCTATCTCTTATTCACTAGCCATCCAAATTCTACTGAACCATATAGGCCCATGTGTAGTGGCTTTCTGTCTTGGAAAGGTTCTTAATCAATTAAGTCTGTCCTCCTTTGGATTCCTGAAACTATTTATTGTTGATGATTGGAATGCTTGATGTCACAGTGCACTGCAGTGTTAACCTTGGCTCCAGCAAAGGTCTCAAACCTGCCTGCAGAGGCTTTGTGGATTGTCTAGCTCAGTTTTCTAGTGTCAATTATGCAAGAAGTATGAAGAAGTATGGGATGCTTGCTTGGCCTATAATATAATGGTAAATATATATATATATATATATATATATATATCATGTTTTCAAATGATGACAAGAAAATTAAGCCTCGGATTGATTATATGATTATACAACTTGCTTAAGACACTAAGTCTAGGAAACAGAAGGTCAGAGTTTGTCTGATTCTAGGTTGTACTTCTGCTTCTGCCATTTAGTGACACTTCAGAGTGGTTAACAGGGGACAAAGTCCTCAATTGCTCTTTGCTGTTGCTGACGAAATCTGAGACTTTTGACCAGCAGCAGGAGCTGAGCACACAGATAAGTGGGACATGTGGACCCAGCTAGCCTAGAAACCTGGAAGCTAGAGCCTGCAGCAAACACACACACAAGCCTCTTGTAATCTCCTGTAATCAGGTCCAGCATATCCCAGCTTCCCATGGGATAGCTCACTCTGATCTAATAGCTCAAAATAGCAGGTCAGCATTTGTAAGTTCAGGTTGGGTTACATTAATTAGTAAACAGTAGCAGAAAAGAGCAACACTAGGAATGTTTCCAATATTCTGTCTTCATGATATTCCATGTCTTTCTATTCAGTATTCTCCTTTCCATCACTTCCCTGACTTCAGTGGAGACTTTCTTTATAAATATCTAGAGTTCTTAAACTGTAAGGAAAATGGACAAGTGCTCCATCTTTCTACAGTAAGAATGGGTACCAGAGCATTCTGTAAATTTATAAGTGCTACATCAAGAGCTATTATCATTGCTCTAAAAACATGGACAGGTCATTTCCCAATGATTTTTTTTAAATCTTGCCCCAAAGTTGGTTCATTAATATTACCTTAGTTTAATTATTTTAATCTGTCTTTTTTTGTCAGTGTATTAGCCTAACCCCATCCCTGAGAAATATATTTCAAGACCCCGCAGTGGATGCTTGAAAGTATAAGTAGCATAACCTTCCCCTTTCTATATAATTTCTCTTTCTCTTTCTCTCTCTCATTATGTGTGTGTATATATATATACATATATATACATATATATAAATGATAACATTTTATTTATAAGATAGTAGTGAGAAGCTATCAACAAAAGAAACTTCTAATGAAATAGAAGTTATAAGAATATATTGCAATAAAAGCTTCATGAATTTTGATATATCTCTCTCAAAATATAGGAGAAAAGGGGAAGACTTGTGGGTGGTATGGTATGGGATGGAGCATGATGGCACACTATTTCATCACAGAACTCAGAATAGAATGAAATTTAAGACACATGGATTGTTTGCTTCTTGAATTTTCCATTTAATCTCTTCAGACCACAAGTGACTATGGGTAACTATAACTATGGAAAATACAAGTGTGTATGAGGGAGGACTATGGTATTAATTTTGCTAAAATAGTATATGAGTCAGAGTAGCTGCTTTAACAAAGTACCCTGGATTGGGTGTTCAAACAACAGACACTCATTTCTCATAGTTCTGGAAGCTAGACATCCAAGATCAAGGTGCCAGAAGACTCAGCTCTGGGAAAGACTTGCAGATGGCTTCCTCCATACTTTTTTTTTTTTACAGGAGTGAACAGGGAAGAGACAGAGAGGAAAAGAGAGGGGGAGATAGAAAGATGGTGATTATTTCTCAATCTCATTGTATTCTCATTGTTGGACAGTATGGTAGTACATACATATATTCCCAGTACTCAGAAGGTTGGCATATATAGGTAGTTCAGCCCAGGCTTCATAGTTAGATCTTGTCTCAAAAGAAACAAAAGTCCTATCATATTCCTTATGATTTCATCTTGAAATTATCTCCAAAGACCTTACCTCCAAATGCCATGGCATCAAGAGTTGAAGTTCTCACATATGAATTTGTGGGACACACAAATATGCTATCGGTAACAAAAAGTATATGATTTGAGGTAAAAAAAAAATTGTGCTCATATAACAAGATCTTATCTACTCTGTAAATTACAGAGCAGACATTGCAGAATGGCTGATTTTTGAAAATTCACATAGGCATGAGAGGGTTTATTTGATATTTTTAAAAGCCTTAATATATATTTTAAAAAGCAGTGTGGTAAAAGCCTAGTTTTTACTCCAAGCATCACAGTTACCAAGCACATAACTCCCTAACCTCTTCAAAGTAGTTTATATGGAACAGATCTTGAATGATCTGTAAACATTCAAAACCAATGATATTAGTGTTATCAGTGGCTTCATGCATAGACAAGACAAAACTCTGTTACGATACAATTATAAAATCATGGGGTTAAAAGTCATTTGACAGTGATCATAGAGAGAAATACCAATGGATAGTGAACCTAAGACAGGGGAATGAGGTGTAAAATGGCATTGGCACAGTGTTGAAGAAGCCACTCTAGTAGCTGTTAACCACAGAAGTGAAACAAAGAAATTTAGTGAAGAAAAAAAAAATCACTGACACTAACTGATCAGAATTAATGCCACCATTAATGGTCAAAATAGGCATCTGGTGACACTAGTTTTGAGATGAGACCTCAGAGTCATGAATGTGATATTTTGGCTCAAAATTGAACAACTTGAATCTAATCTTGGGCAAGCATTGGACCAATTATGATATAGAGACATTCTGTAAAATACTGTGTCTGAAATCTTCAAGCACAGCATGGTTACACCAGTGAAGGAAAGGAGGAGTAACTGGTCATGGTGAAAAGTGACATGAAGACAAGACAACTTGGGATAACACGTGGTACTGGATGGAATCCTTTGGCCATAAAGACTTGTCTCAGGACCATTAGTTAACTCTGGATTAAGTTTCTGAGTGAGTAGAAGTATAGTCATTCTAGTAAGCAACCTATCTTTGAAATTATTTGAAAAACTAGTAGTACTTGAAAGCTGGAAACTATATAAAAATTTTGATACAAAAAGTGGAGGAAGCTTCAATTAGCACTCTTGTTTTTTAGAATAACAGCATTGTTGTATTTTGGAGTTATGGAAGCTATTTCTAGTTTGGTTATACTGGTGCTCATGTTTGAGAAAGAGGAAAAGAAATTCAAACATCAAAATGACCTGTTCCTTTCATCTTCTTAATCTGCTGTTACTTGCAAGAAGCTGGAAAGTGAATGAACTTTTATTGAGTCATGTATGTGGTATATTTAATTATAGGCATTATTTAGAGGACACATGAAAGCATTCCCGTGGTATCTTTTGTGCCATTTTGATAGTAAGAACAAGAGAATTGTTATTTATGTGGAAGAACGGATATATATTTTTTTCCAGGGGATAATGCAATTTGAAGTCTCTGTGTGTTTTAAGTGTTTCTCAGGGCTGATTAAAGCCTTCACTTGGCTTAGGAAGTTAGTACCCATGCTTATCTGTCTCACGGATGTCTTTTGATTGCTTGAATTTAAGTGGAAGTGAGAGTCATGGCAGGATTACACAAAGACATGATTACACAAAGAGATCATGTGGCAGGATTGGCACAGAGAAGAATGGGGAAAAGTTAATGAGAAATGCTTTGGTGTTTTGAGTTTGGGGACCATTTTCAGAGCTGTTCAACACTAGGTTTTCACATGCTTTAGTCTAAACAATTAAACACTCTTTAACATATCTGTTTAATATATTGCTTTATCTTAACTACTCAGCATCAGTAAAAGAGTGCTTGAGATCATACACCTTCAGAGTGGTTTGATTGTAGCAGAGGTAGAATGATCGTAAGAACCAGAGGTAGTAGATGACGCCATGGAAATTGCATCATCCAGACTCAACATGGCTGATGTACATATGAACTCTGAAAGCTTGGGTCAGCACACACAAGACATACATGGGTTCAAACCAGACAAAATCAGAGCACTGAGAAGGAGAGGTGGACACAAACTCAACCCTTACCCAAGAAGTTCTTTACAATTGATACCTACTGGGAAAGAGAAAATCTGTATTCTTCAATGGTGTGTCACTGACTTTATCAACCATACTCCAGGGTAGGTCTTATACCCAGGAGTAGTTGGCCAGTGTTAAAACTGACTCCATATGAGATTTTATGTGTAGATGTGGGCATGCTTTTTGTTTAGTTTGTTTTAGGTATTTTTTTCTTATTGATTTTCTGTTGTTGATTTTTAGTTTGTTTTGATTTTTCTGTTTTTGTTGTTTCCATTGCTTTTGCTTTTTTCAAGAAAAAACACAAATTTGGGTGGATAAAGAAGTGGGGAAGATATAGGAGGAGTAGGCAGAGGGAAAAGAATACGACAAAAATACGTTTTTTTGAAAAAATTAAATAAGCATTAAAAAAGTGGATTGAAACCTGGATAAACGAATAATAATAAATAATGGAAACAAAACATTGTCCCCTCTTATTGATCATCTATTATGAACTTCCTTTTATATTCTTAAATTTGTGGATCAAGAGTGACTAGACTACAACTCACAGACAAAATCTTGCTTGCTTTCAGTTTTACAAATAAAGTTTTCTTGGAATATAGGCATGAACATTTGTATACGGTTACTTTTATTTCACAGTGAAGTTGAGTAATTGCAACACAGAATTTATCATCCACCAAGTCGACAATGTTTAGTATGTGGCTCCTTTTCTAAAAAGTTTGTTGACCCTTATTCTGGAATATGATCAAGAGCTTAGACTTTAGAGAATGAGCTTTCAAAGATTTACTTCCAGGATATGACTGATAATGACTTCACCTTCTTAGAATTCCATGGAGGCAATCCTGCTCTTCTGTTCTGCCTTAGGTAAACAAGAGCTTTCCGCATATTTTAGAAGAAATACTTTGTCACAGATAACTGTTCACAAAGGTGTGGGAGGAAATGGAAGGACAAATGTGGATGGTTACAGGGCAATAAGTTCAGGAAGCTGATGAAACTTCCCTCAAACCCTGGAGAAAAAGAGAAACATTAATCACGTTTCCCAAAGCAAGTACTTCTTGTATGACTTTTGTGGATGCTACAGGAACCTGGCTGCCTGAGGATGAGCACACACGCACCAGTAACAGCAAACTGCAAGCACAGCTGTTACCATTGGTGGGCTATACCAGCAAAAGATGGGGATGTGCTTTGCTAAGGCTCCCATCAGCAATCTCTAATTGTTTTAGCATAGGATAAAGTGGAGCCAGCTGGGGACAGGGTTTGACAGATGTAGTTTGTAAGCTACTAATCCTACTGGTACAGATATGTAGAAACAATTCTATGAAGCTGAGAGGGAAAAGGAACTGATACATACATACATACATGTCCTTATATTTAACTTGCTTGACTTTGCTTTTTAGATAGAACCCTTTTGTGTTGTATGTGTTATATAGCCCATACTTGCCTTGCACTTGCAGTTTAACTGCACCCTGTCCTTCAGTGATGGAATTATAGGTACCTAACACTGGCTAACTAATCTGATTTTAAAGCATAGAGTTGTTTAAGATGTGAAGGTGAGCAGAGGTGCTTTAAAATGAAGACACTGAGAAAAAATATAGTATATGTAGTACCAAAGAGATTTGAAATAGTAAAAGAAGTTAAGAATATTTGATGCTATTTGCTTGAAAATGCATGGTGGACAGAGAAGCTCACTATCTTAATGCTGGAAAGAAAAAAAAACTGGATGGGAAGAAATCATTGTGCCTTTTGGAAAATGTTTCTGTGTAAACAATAACAAACCTCATTAAGAAATACCACCAAGTTATATCCTTTCTTCCCATGATAGTCTTTACCAGAAGAGGCAGAATCCCGCTAAATCAGCCAATAATATACAAAATTAACTACAAGAAAGTTCATTTTCACAATTCAGATTTATTAACAAAAACTAACTGCAGATCCAAATTATGAAGGATTTTGAGCAGTCTTCAGAATAGCTGGAAAAGAGGACCTTAGTTGGCTTCTGTTGCTTCTCACCAACATGGAAATGGTCATGTGTGCCCTACATTTCTTATCAAGGTTTATAGTAGTATACCTGATAATGTATCATCAGGAATATATGAAGTTGATAAATGCCTTTGTAATAATGAATGTCATGATTAGGTAATTTTTCAATGCATAGTTGTATAGAAGACAATTGAATAAAAAGACTTGCACAATAGCCTTCAATTGTTCTTCAAAGCAATGATGATAGGATGGATAAGTGCATTTCAGAGAATCATTTTCCTTGGGTCTGACTCAAACATTCTTGTAGGTTGCATGTTACCTAGGTTCTGTCCAATATTGCCTGGGCTGGATATATGTTTCATTGGAGTAGTTCTTTGGATTTGCTTTCGGCTTAGGAAGGCCTGAATTTAGTCCACAGCAGTTATAGAAGAATAAAAATATAACTTTACTTTTTACATGTGAACTTAGTAACTACATTGCTGCACTATTCCAATTGTGGAAAGAAAACCAAAACTAAGTCAGTTAAGATCATCATCTCACACTGTTTTCCTGGGTAGATTTTTAGAATACTGTAATGCTAGCATGCTGTAATTGTGCCTGGTCATCTTCCCTTTCCTGCTTCATTAATCATTAAATAGAGTTAGTAGTTGTCATACTAGACTGCAACAGACGCTGCTTGTTGAGACCCTGCATAGGGTCTTAACATGGGAACCTGTGTAAATGTGACCCAGCAATTTCTCTGTTAGATGTCAACCTTTAGCAATTCTTTGCTTTGAGTACAAAGTTATT